>JAVIWC010000737.1:0-20132 GCA_031894815.1 Creontiades dilutus | reverse complement strand
CCATATTTATAATGAAACTACAACATTTAAAGTATGTGCTTACCTAGTCAGTCGTCTAGGATCCCAAGCAGGAGACAGGATGGAGTCAGATGAAAATAGATGCACCACCTCTAGTTCATAGTTGAAGATAGATGTGTGACTTTGTAACCTCACTGTGAAGGTTACGAACAGTATGAGCGCACTCCAGTGACATTTTCTGTTACTTTAACATAGTAGCCTTCACCACCCATAGAGGGCATCCATGTCAGCCCAAGAGTTTCTTTTGCAAGGGCATACTATGCACTTACCCCATTTCTGCACTTCCCCCAACTCACCTTAAATAGAACTTGTGTTGAGAAAGCAAGGTGCATGCTACAAGAAGCAAGCCTGGATGGAAAATACTGGGCAGAAGCACTCAACACAGCAGTTTATCTCAAAAATAGATCCCCAGCGACTGCACTGCATTTACACCAGAAGTCACTGGCCCTCCTTGGGAAGTACCGTCACCGCAACTCATGTAAACAGCAAACGATTAAAAAATTCTACACCAAAGAGCTAATAGAAATGCAAATTTGGAAGCAGAACTGGTTCATAACCAATTAGGAAGTAAGCTAAAGAGAAAACATAAGACGAGATTTTTTTTGGTCAAGAGACAAATTCACACAACAATGTATTTTGCAACTAAACATGTGGCAACATAACTACCACATGGGTGAATACAGGTGGGACGCATTATTTGCTTCAAGTAATGTTCCACTAGTTGTTGAATCAATGATGGACGTTGGAGCCTCAAACGATGCATTGGGATTAATAAATCCCGCATTTACCATCAAATGGAAATCTGGTGGAGAAAATGATAAGTAACTTTTCAAAGTGCTTCCGACACCAGGGTTCAGTAAACTATCAACTTTAACGTTGTTTATTTCATATCTGATTTCTTCAAACAGAAACGGAAAAGCGTTATTGATAAATTTCGCTTCTTTACCGTCAGCGTCTTTAGTCAAAGAGCCTTCCAAATAAAGATAACTGTGACACGGTAGGGAATTTATCAGTTTTTGGAGCTCCAAATATCAAAAAGCTCGTTCAAGAAATGCGACATGACACCAAAGGAATGTGTGAACATCATCAAAATTTAGGGAAATCGACGTTAGAATGTTCCCAACTGAAAAGTGAATGCCTAGCTCACTGGATTCATAAATACCTGCCCTGGGTGAATTTAATGGACGTTTTCCCACGCTACAAAACTTTCAACACTCCTTCATGGACGGGAGAAATCTTACCGTTGGATTTGGCGTTACGAGGATTCTATAGGGCTAAGTATGGTGGAAATGTGGTTCAGTGTGTGTATTGCTACGAAATTCACATCGAACATTCTGCATTGAACCGTAATTGTTTACCTTGGAAGATGGAGAAATAAAAATTAGAATAAAAAAGGTGTAATTATGGTTTAATTATTTGTAATTATTTATATTAATATACTTTTTTTTTGTATTTTTGAAACTTTATTCACCCTCTTCTTTTCTGGAAATTCGAATCTTTCGTTATCAATAACATCTCGAACCATTATCATCTACAAAGCAGATAATGCCGAAAGATTTGTAAAACAACCTTGTGTAACTTTGAAACTAAACCTAAAGATGTGTTGACACGAAGATTTGTATATAAGGCGTTCTCTTACCTACATTCTTTTAGTAGTATATCAGCTTAGGCATCAAACTTGAACATTTTCGATGTTTTGAACATAAAATGCGCCGACAGCGCCATACTTTCACGTTTGTACGATCTCATATCACAGCTGGTAAGAGCGCGTAATGATAGATTGATTACCGCACATGAGGATGACGAGTATGATGATTTGGAGGTAGGTGGTTGAGTGGGAGGTGAAGGGGGTGAATGATGTCTGAAGAGACATAAAATGTCATAAGCTCAGTGTTAAAATGGACGCCTTTCATATCGTATCGAATGATTATCTTTACGCCATGTTTATATGCGAACCTGTACGGACGTTAGTGGCTCATGAAAAATCACTAGAATTTGTAAGTTGCTTGCGCAAGTTGAGAGCGTTACGATCTCTCGTGAAGAACAATCGTTCGCAGCTTTCATCTTCAAATCGTCAAATTGTTGACGACTGTCTTTCGTTGAAACGTTTTCTAAACGACTAACTAAACGACGGTAAATCTTTGACGGGGGATACAACGTATGAGAAACTGCTTCAAATCCGACGACGAGTTGAAAGAGTAAATACATCGCCAACATTCCAACAACGATGAATCCGCAGAAGACTATTTTCAATTCCGCCGCTGAGCGAGTGAAAACTTTCGACGGCTTTCCATCGGATAAATACCAAATTCCACCTCTACAACTAATGGCCGATGCCGGTTTCATTTGGACACGGCGGGATGACATCGTTATCTGCCCCTTAGAGACTTTTTGGTGGACGACGACTAGGAAACCGTGGTCGCCGAGTTGAGGCGAGCAGTTGGATGCTAACATTTCCATGACGGATAGCATCAAGGCTACCGGCTGTTGAAGTCACGTTTAACGTGACGTCAACATTCATCGGAAGTTGTATAATGTCGTTATTGTGGATTAAAGTTTGTGTTATTGAGTTGAAGTTGTATTTTGTGGATTGTTGACAAACAACACGGACGTTCGTTATTGCTACTGCGTGCAAAAAAACTTGTACAATCCCAAAAACGGAAGATGAGAAATAGGTAAAATGGGTTATAAATATGGAACGTTATGTTACTGCTGACTCGTCAAGGAAAGACGTATAGGAGAACCGCTTTCAGACGGTTCGTCATGACGGCTTGCATGACGGACGGGACGTCACGCATGCGCAGCCTGCATTTTTCTCCAGACGGTACCGTCAACGTTGTTGCGTGAACTGCACCAAAAAGTCTCTATTTTGTTCTCTGAAACTGAACCGCTTTGTAGTTGATGACGATCCTATGGCTGATCACAAGAGATGGCGTCCAGGATGCCCGTACGTAAGACAAATTAGAGACTTTTTGGTGGACGACGACTAGGAAACCGTGGTTGCCGAGTTGAGGCGAGCAGTTGGATGCTAACATTTCCATGACAAATAACATCAAGGCTACCGGCTGTTGAAGTCACATTTAACGTGACGTCAACATTCATAGGAAGTTGTATACTGTCGTTATTGTGGATTGAAGTTTGTGTTATTGAGTTGAAGTTGTATTTTGTGGATTGTTGACCAACAACACGGACTCTATTAGAGACTTTTTGGTGCAGTTCACGCGACGACGTTGACGGTACCGTCTGGAGAAAAATGCAGACTGCGCTTGCGTGACGTCCCGTCCGTCATGCAAGCCGTCATGACGAACCGTCTGAAAGCGGTTCTCCTATACGTCTTTCCTTGACGAGTCGGCAGTAACATAACCTTCCATATTTATAACCCATTTTACCTATTTCTCATCTTCCGTTTTTGGCATTGTACAAGTTTTTTTGCACGCAGTAGCAATAACGAACGTCCGTATTGTTTGTCAACAATCCACAAAATACAACTTCAACTCAATAACACAAACTTTAATCCACAATAACGACATTATACAACTTCCGATGAATGTTGACGTCACGTTAAACGTGACTTCAACAGCCGGTAGCCTTGATGCTATCCGTCATGGAAATGTTAGCATCCAACTGCTCGCCTCAACTCGGCGACCACGGTTTCCTAGTCGTCGTCCACCAAAAAGTCTCTATTCTGGACCCTAACTACGTCCCCAAATACTGCTGTACTCTACGCTGTTTCATTCAACTTAGGTGTCACGTCGACGGTGTCGCCTGCTGCCGATGTAAATCCTACAATTACTGCAAATGCCTCTGCTTAAGTTATCAAATGAAAAATTTACGATTGGAATAATTTCGCAAAACTTTTGTCAATTACTTTTTTTTAATAAAAAATGTTCATTTCAAGATCGTATTTCTTCTCCCTCACTATTTGTATATGCGTGTGTCGATGTTTCTGCTGAGTTTTCTCAACGCGGTTCGAAGTTTGACAGGGACACATTAGAGATAGGATGATACAGACAGCTGCAAATATGAGAGTACGCAATCGTGTAACCTTATAAATTACCGCAATGTTTCCGCCCCAATCGCTGCCGGAGCTACTGATGATAACCTCTTTATGAGCTTATCATTCATTATCTGCCACACAACTGATGCCTAACGTAGTGAGGCCGGCAAGAGAAGACCGCGATAATTAAAATATCTCATTGTGACTGCGGAAACATTCAAATAAAGTGGCGATAACCTAATTTTCCTTTCTCCCTGCCCCCTCACCATGCCCCCTCACCATGAGCGTGACGCTCCCCTCACCCTGACCGAGCTCCCCCCACTTGCAGCAACTAGCCCCCACCCCGCCTGATTCTCCTTACAAACTAGCGTCCCCACCATACCACCCTAGGCATAGGCTGTCCAGGCAGAACCCCCACATTATAACTACTTGTATCCAGCTTTTAGTAAATGAAATATATTTTTCTTCGGAGTTATGAATAACCTCAATTGCTCGATCATCATAGCCAAGTTCCTTCACTATAAAGTGTGAGTCGTACCCAGATAGATTATGTATTAGTACAGGAATGAATTTCGGGTTCGTACACCTTAAATTGCAGCTGTTATGTGCGGGAACTCTGTATCTACAAGAAAGATGACAATGGTCACGTACTTTCACATCACTGTCGGTGAACTGTAAGTTGCACAAGTAACATTTCTTTGCACACCTGTAGATAATTTCCTCTTCTTCAGATAGTGGAGTCATTGGTTTATCCACGGAAATAGTCCCTGCTATCGTTTTAATGTGTTGAACAAAGTGCAAAACCGCATCTTTACCTCTATATACAATTGGTTCTGATGGTATATTCAACTTCACATTAGCAACTTCATTAGAGCTCTTCACATAAAGGCAGTAACTCATAGGTAGATGGTTGTGAATAATTTGGGTGCAGGCTTCTGATGTGCTTTTGGTTACTAGTTCCAGGATAGCTTCAAAATCCGCATAAACGACGTAAGGAACTTTCAACATTCTAATTTTACAGGATACGTTGATAATACAGGATTGAATCCGTCCGTTTTTTTTTTTTTTTTTAGATAATCATGTCATGCAATTTTGATTGAGCTATATCCCTTCGTCAGGTTATGAAGGACCCTCTAAACTTTCAAAATAAGCGCACAAATAGAAAAATAAATAAATAAAATAACATTGGATTTCAGGGGAAACAATTTAGAATGAGTGAGATGTAGAATAGCAAATGCCTCAACTATTGAAGTGCCGACGTCAATTTCCATTTTGTAATTGTAGTTTAACTTTTTTTTTTCTTTTTTTACCATCACATGGGTACTCTTACTTAGTTTCTAGATAACCGCCAAAAAACGTTTGTTATGAAAAATTCCTTCAAATCCTCTGGTTTGAATAACCCCTTCTCTAATTGGTTAAAATAACAGAAATTTTGATTGGTTGAAACAAGTAGACACGTATTTCACAACGAGCTGGCGATGGTATATAAGTACTGATGAAGGAGTGCCTTTTATCAGTAGTTCCCTGAACTTCATACAGTCAACAATTCTGTTTGTTTTTTTTTTTGTGTTTTTTTGTTGAAAAAAAAAGAATAATTGCGTGAAGTGTGGAAAATCCTTTAGTACCAAACATATTCGGAGGCACGAAAAAATAGTTGTGGAATAGTTTTTACCTGTAAATACTGTGATAAATCATTTATAAATCTCTACAATGGAGAATCGTGTTTGAACGCACCAGCAGTAAAGAAGATCAAACTGTGGGAGGCAAAGAAGCAAGTAATACTCGAACAAATTGGATATGGTATGACTTATGGATACGAAACAGCTTTCGAAAATCTATTGCAATCTTGGTTTATACGAATTGATTCGCCTTCAGATTTACCAACTTTTCTTTCTCAAGTAAGAGATGAGGTGAAAACTAAAATAAAAGAAGCATTAGACAATTTCATATAAATTAAGGTCCATGTGCTTGTGGAATGTACTTTTAAAAATGCGATTGGTGAGTTGCAAGATAAAGCATTCAAAACTAGAAACAAAGCGATTCATGTTGATACAAACCTTGATTCCGTTATCACAAAATTTAATGAAACTTTGCAAAATGAAATGGAGGAGTCTCAGTTGAAAAAAAGTGGGTGGTTGCATCTTATAGAATTATTACGTTTAGGGATCAATAAAAATATCCCATTAAAGGGGAGCACTTACATCAGACTCCCTCCGCAAATTGAGCATAAAAAAGCTTTCATCAACGTAAAGAATATTTAGGGAGCTAATAAGGGAAAAGAGGAAAGCTAGAAGAACGTGGCAGCTTACCCGAGCCCCGTGCGATAAAATTAAATTAAACAGACTAAAGAATCAATTGGATAAAAAGGAAGAAAACCACTTGAGACTGATACATAGTTTAAACCCTGAAAAAGATACGGAATATTCACTCTGGAAGGTTACTAAGTCGCTTAAATTGACTCAGGAGCACGTACCTCCCATAAAAAAGGAAGATGGGGCATGGGCAAAAGCCCAGCTGAAAAAGCGGAAGTCTTTGCTGCATACCTCGAAGAAACGTTTGTTCCCTATGTTAGTGAGTTAGAAGTTGATGAAATACCGTTTTTCACCTCCTCTGCTTTCATGGACAACATCCACCCAGTCACACTTAGTGAACTAAAAAATAAGATTCGTGATCTTAAAACGAAAAAATTGTAAAATTGTAATCAAACATGTTCCTGAGGAAGGCATGCGAATGTTGCTCTACCTCATCAACGCAGCACTAAGGTTAAAATATGTACCACGATGCTGGAAAGTGGCAGAAGTTATCATGATACTGAAACCGGGGAAAGATCCCTATGATAAAAAGTCTTACAGACCTATATCTCTGCTACCTGTAATATCAAAGCTTTTCGAGGGACTACTTATTCGAAGACTGAAAGATATTGTTCAAAAGAAAGCATTAATCCCGGATCACCAGTTTGGATTTAGAGAAAAACACTCCACCATTGATCAAGTTCATCTTATTACTGAAATTATTGAAAATAGCCTGGAAATGAAACAAGTCTGCGCAGCCACCTTCCTGGATGTTTCCCAAGCTTTTGATAAAGTCTGGCATCAAGGACTTGAGCACAAACTCGAAAGAGACTTACCAAAAGAATTTTACTTAATATTGAAATCTTACCTAGCTGAAAGACATTTCAGGGTGAAACATGAGGGAGAGTATTCCAGTCTCAGGAAGATAAGGGCAGGTGTCCCGCAAGGTAGCGTGCTTGGCCCTTTGCTCTATCTTCTGTATACACGTGATATACCTACCAATAACGAAACAATAGTGGCAACTTTTGCCGATGATACAGCACTTCTAGCAGTAGGAGATACAGTAGAGGATGCAACTAGGAAACTACAGGAGACTATTAATAACGTCAGTACTTGGACAAAGAAGTGGCCTCAAGCTCAATGAGCAGAAATCGGCTCACATCAATTTCACGAACGAGCATATAACTAAAATACCAGTTACACTAAACGGAAGAGAAATTCCTTTTGCCAATACAGCAAAGTATCTTGGGATGACTCTTGATGCAAAATTAAGATGGAAAGAGCATGTCATTAAAAAAAAAGAAGAATTAAACATCAAGTTCCGAAAAATGTATTGGTTGCTTGGAAGATACTCCAAACTATCCCTACATAACAAATTGCTTCTCTACAAGCAAATTCTACGACCAGTTTTTACATATGGAATGCAACTCTGGGGCTGTACAATAAAGACCAACATCAAAATAATCCAAACATTTCAAAACAAGGTGCTAAGGAGTGTTGTCAACGCTCCTTGGTACGTACATACTGACGACCTCCATCGGGACCTCAAGATAGAACCAGTCCGTGAGGTGATCAAACTATTTGCCGCTAAACATGAGCAGAGGCTTCATCAACATATGAACCCAGAAGCTCTACGATTATTAGACAACAGCAACGTCATCCGACGTCTGGATAGAACAAAACCTCTCGACCTTGTGGCGTGACAATGTGACAAGTGCCTGAAGTGATCATATAGAGTAGTTGCCATTGGGCTATTACCTCTACAAACTGTAGTTATTGTATTAATGTAAATTAACTTGATGGGCTATGCTCAGTTGTTATGTTATGTTTCTAATAAAGAAATTTTTCGGAAAAAAAAAAATCAACGTAAAGAATTACGACAATTTAAACTTTAAATATCCAATTCTTAGCAAATTTGTTACTCGTGATCCATGGCGTGTGAGTAAATATTCAAATATCAACCATCCTTATGGTTTTTCATGTATAGATTATCCAATACGCAGAGTTGAAACAAAACTGCGCCGCAAGAAAAAACGGATATGGATGAGAAAGAAAGTGGAAGGAATGGAAGCCATGAACGAAAAAAGAGAGGACAGAAAGTTTTTCCAAGCTGTGAAACGAATGCAAAAAGGATTTGAGCCTAAAGGGAACCAATGTAAAGACAAAAATGGCCAGATCTTAAGCGAGGAGACTCAGATAATGGAAAGATGGGCCCAACATTTTGCTGAAATTTACAGCTACGAAGCGGCAGCACCATGTGCTAGTGCTTCTGAGGAGAGTGGAACGAGGGTACAACCGTCCGGTAACTTAACCGATGTTGAACCTCCTTCTTATGATGAAGTCTTCAATGGCATAAATTTGCTAAAGAATAACCGTGCTCCTGGTGAGGACAATCTGCCAGCTGAACTTTTCAAAATGGGTGGACAGGAGCTGTACAGAAAAATTCATGGGCTTGTCTGTCATATTTGGGCTCAGGAAGTTATGCCAGATGAGTGGAATGAGGGACTTGTGATCCCAATCCACAAAAAAGGCGATAGAGCTCAATGTCAAAACTATCGAGGCATCACTTTATTAAATGTAGCATACAAGATTTTAACAAATATCCTACTGAAAAGGCTTCAAGTATTTTCCGAAAATCTCTTGACTGAATACCAGAGTGGGTTTCGGCCTGGAAGAGGTACAACGGACCAGATCTTTGTGATGCGGAACCTCCTAGAAAAACTTTATGCCAAGAACACGCAAGTACATATATTATTCGTTGATTATAAACAAGCATTCGACAAAGTCGATAGAAGCCAACTGTACAAAGCGATGCTGGAGTTCAATATCCCAGTGAAGTTGATCAACCTGATTGAAATGACGATGAGGAAAACCCAAGCAAAAGTGCAGGTTGGAAACTTAATAAGTCAGGGTTTTGATGTAAAAGAAGGTGTGAGACAGGGCGATGCGCTCTCTGCTACCCTTTTCAACCTGGCACTCCACAAAGCTGTAAAGCAGGTTGAGAGCAGAGGATCCCTCTTTACGAAGTCAAGCCAAATAATGGGGTATGCAGATGACTTGGCGATACTAGGCCGCACGGAAAAATCCGTTAAGGAAGTCTTCGTTGAATTAGAAAGAGAAAGTAAAAAGCTGGGTTTATTGATCAACGAAGAAAAAACCAAATATCTGGTCATATCGCCTTCAGAAACACACAGAGCAGCCCGTAACCTGAAAATAGGATCCTATGACTTCGAAGGTGTTCATGAATTTAAATATCTAGGCGTTCAAGTTAACAGTGGAAACTTGATAAGCCAAGAAATAAGAAATAGGATAATGACAGCAAACAGAGCATATTTTAGTCTGGTAAATCTATTCAAGTCCACTCTTCTGACCAGAAAAACGAAGCTTTCATTATACAGAGCCCTGATACGCCCGATCGTCTGCTATGGGGCTGAGACCTGGGTGATGAATGCCGCAGACGAAAACTCCCTCCGTGTGTTTGAGAGGAGGATTCTGAGGAAGGTGTTCGGGCCGGTACTCGACGGAGACACATGGAGAATAAGATGGAACCAGGAACTCGACGAACTAATTGATCACAAAGACATAGTCCGGTTCATAAAGTCTCAGAGGCTTCGCTGGCTGGGACATCTGTCCAGGATGGAAGAAGGAAGGATGCCGAAGAGAGTCTATAAAGAGAAGGCGCCGGGAACACGAAAACGTGGCAGACCGAGGAAGAGCTGGATGGATGATGTTGCTGACGACATCCGCATCATCGGAGTGGAAAACTGGAAAACGAAAGCTCTTGACCGGCCAGCTTGGAAAGTGATAGCACGGGAGGCGTTCTTGAGTGCAAAAGAAGAAGAAGAAGAAGAAGCTAACGTTTGGCCAAGCCATTGGTAGCAGGGTGACCTGGCGCTATAAATTTGTAGAAAATTCCGCAGTCACGACAATATTCCCGAAATTCATTGCTCTGGAAAATAGATGCGTTGCAGAAACAAGAATTTGTGGATAGCTGTGCAATAAAAAAGTTTGTTCCAGAAGTCGAATGGTTGTTGAACTGGAAGGGGCATCTTTGATGATTTTGATTTCAGCCCATTTTGATAATGCGTCGATACATACAAGAAAGTGATATCCTTCGAAGGGACCGGCGTAATCTATATGGAGTCGATCCCAATTTTCATCTGGTGATTCCCACGGATGTACTGGAGCCTTTGGTGGATTGTGTCGGGTCAATGCGCATTCATTGCATCCTTTGACTAAATGCTCGATGTCGCAATCTACTCCTGGCCAGTAAATATAACGGCGAGCCAGTTGCTTCATCTTGGTGATACCAAGATGAGTTTCATGGAGTTCCTGTAGGATGGCTGGTCGCAACGTAGCTGGTATCAGAATGCGATCCCAACGAAACAAAATACCATCAACCAAGGTGTATTCAGAATCTTCAGAGGTAGTCTTGATGATGATCTCGATTTTTGATAGTTCGGAATCTTTTTCTGTTTTCCGTTTGATCGTAGATGCCGTTATCTTTTCATTGGAAATGTCAAAAATTGTTTGAGCACAAATCTGGTTAACTTCGTCTCCAATGATTTCATCAGCTGTAGGTCGATTCTGTGGTAGAGGTGCTCTTGAAAAACAATCGACGTTTTCGTTGTCTTTTCCTGGCTTGTACTTCAGAGTATAGTAGAATCTGGTTAAATACGGTTAAATAGCGTAGAAGACGTCTGGGAGTCATTTGGGGCAGTGCCTTGTTAGGCCGGAAAATTCTCGATACTGGTTCATTGTCGGTCACCAGAGTGAAATGTTTCCCAAAAACGTAATAGAAAAAATGGGAGACACCAGAAATGATAGCCAAACTTTCTCGATCTAATTGGCTGTAATTCATTTCCGACGAGTCAGTGACCTGGATGGGTAAGCAATAGGTTTCTCGACCCCCTCAATTGATGACTCAACACTGCAGCAAGTCCGGTTGGACTGGCATCAGTCGTCAGGATTAATGGGAGAGCTGGATCAAAAGGTACGACAATTTGATCACTGCATAGTTGTGCTTTGATTTTAAAAAAGGCAGCCTCACATGTTGATGACCATACCCATTTGACTCCATGCTTCAAGAGTCATCAAAGCGGGTAAGTAAGTGTTGAAGGGTCTGGAAAAAATCTGGAATAATAGGATACAAGTCCCAGGAAACGTTTCACCTCTTCCGGATTTGAAGGTCTTGGCATTTCATGAACAGCTCTGGTTTTAGCTGGTGATTTGCTGATCTTGTTGAATTCGATTACTCTTCCCAGGTATTCAATTCTTTCTTTGAAAAATTCATATTTCGATTTATTGACGTGCAGATTGAAGTCATAAAGACGTTGAAGACATGCTTGTAGATTTTTCATGCATTCTTCTTTTGAAATTCCATGACAGATGATGTCATCATTGTATGCTTCCGTTTTAGGCAAGCCATGGAGAATTTGTGATAAAATTCTGTTGAATTTGGACGGCAAAAAAAACTGAGGCAATGGCCACGGTACATGCCTCAATGCGTTGTGATCGTTTGAATAGTGCTGGATTTGTTGTCGACTGGAAGGTGTAAATACGCCTTGTACAAATCTAACTTGCAAAAATAGCTTGAATTTCGCAAGCTGTTGATCACGTCGTCGATGGATCGAATTGGATGGTTTGCCTGAACTAAACGTTCATTTACGCCGCATTTGTAATTTACGCGCAGGCGTACTTTACCATCTGCTTGTGGCATTATAACACGGGGCGACCCCCAATCGCTGGCGGCTATCGGCGAGATTATTCCTTCTGCTTCAAGTGCATCTAATTCACAGTTCACGCGGTCAATTAATGTGTATGGAACACTTCGTTCACGCGTAAAAACTGGTTTCGCGCCTTCCCTCAGTTGCAGCGTCACCTTGAAATTCGGCACGCACCCAACTTTCTCTTCAAAAAGTGGGGCAAATTTTTGAAAAATGTCGTCGATTGATTTGACTGGTTCGATGTGTCGAATCGAAATAAGTTTGTTATGGGAACTATTGATTTCTTGCAAATCAATACTGAGACCACAGATCCATTGTTGTCCTAGAAGGGCATCATGACCCGAGGGAACAATGTGGAGCTCACCTTGCATGAATTGGTCATTGAACGAGACGTTGACAGAGACCTTCCCCACAGGCTTGATTACGTTGATAGAATAAGATCTGAATGCACCGGTTGAAGTTTCGATTGGAATATTCAAGTTGAGTCGGTCGAAATCTGGTTTGGACAACAGGGAAAATTTTGTCCCTACTACTCTACTTCAAAACACTGGGTTTTTCCGTTCAAAAGAATATTGATCACGTGTTTGTCTGAATCATGGCCAATTTCAAACAAATCCACAACTTTGAAACTTTGATCGATTGAAACGAGTTTGTTGGGGCCATAATCAACATTGGTTGAACGTGACTCGAAATTTCCATCATTGTGAAGAAAATTTGTTGAAGTTGATGGACGGGTGTGTTGCTTTGTCAGCAGTTGTAAGCCCCTAATTTATACTCGGCCAACGGCCAACAGCTTTAAGAGCGATTAAAGAAGAGAATGTAAGAAGTGAAGTTAAAGTGAATGACCTGAAGGGTCGTTGACTCCTAGTGGGCTTGATAAACAACCTGAATCCAGTACTACTCTGCAGGGAATAGGTAGAGAAATGATCAACGAATTCACAAACACGTGGTTTATTAACCAGTAAATCATACGATACAAAAATATGGAAATAATAACAGTAAATTGGTAAATGCAAATAAATCACCTTAACTTTAACGTGCCTAGGCAAATAGTAAAATAGGTACACGATTGTTGAGAATGCAATTCTAGCAGTGGAAAAACAATCAACGTTATTCTCAATAAACTTTAGGAACTTGACTGGAATTAAGATGTTCAAAAATAGTATTATCACAATAAACCGTGAAGCGGAAAAAGAGATGACAAGCAAGCGTTATCCCAATGGACCGCACCCTGAAGGGGTTTACGTTTAAGAACCTAATTGCAGCAGGGAATATTATGATTTGATTGACACTACCTTAAGTGATGGAGGTACAGGCCTGACTGGACTAGTTATACTGGGTTCGGCGTGGCTCGGCGTGGCGTGGCGTGGCGCGGCTTGGCGTGGCGCGGCTTGGCGTGGCGCGGCTTGGCGCGGCTTGGCGAGCTAATAGCTTGGCGTGGCTCGGCGTGGCGTGGCTCGGTTGTGAATCGAGCTGGTAGCTTGGCGTGGCTCGGCTTGGCGTGGCTCGGATGTGAATCGAGCGGGTAGCTTGGCGTAGCTCGGCTTGGCGTGGCTCGGATGTGGATCGAGCGGGTAGCTTGGCGTGCAACAGCAACAGCAACAGCTACTGAAGGCCAAAAGCGAGCTGACTCTGGAACAATACAAATCAACACAAACAGCGTATAGCGGATGAACATGAAAATTAAAGACGGGACGGGAACTGACGACACAACACTCGAGAGAAAGGTGTTCACCACTGTAGAGCATAGAAACGACTGGCTGCCGTCTCAACGTCGGGAGCCCTGAGGTGGGTCCCGTCCCCACCCCGAGTCGCCTCCCACCACGGGCCTAGTTGGTGGGCCCCGAGAGGGGGAACAACCCTTCGGTTACGGGGGTAGCTCCGCCCTTCCCCTCCGCTCTGCCTCGTTCTCGGGGTGTGGGGGTGCCAGGGGGGTGGAATTCTTCGCTGCCGCCTTCCCCGAAGGCTGAAGGGGCGGCCGGGGGCCTACATCCTTCCCCCTTCCGGTGGCCGACGTCACCGTCGGCTAAGTCTTCTTCCAGTAGACTCGGAAGTGGGAACGTCTTCTGCGGGTACAACTTCCTGAATTCCACCTCGTATCGGTATCGGCGGCAGCGGGAACACTTGGTGGAATGGACCCCCTGTGGTCGCTCGCAAACTGTTGGTAGAGTTTCTCCCCGTTGATACTTCTTCAACAACCGCCCGAAGAAATCTTTGCAGGCAGGACAGCGGAATGTCTGGAGCCGCTTGGCAGGCAGGAGGCACACGGGGCATATGGGGCCTTGGGTGGTGGCATTATCGGGGGCGAGGGGTTTACGTTTAAGAACCTAATTGCAGCAGGGAATATTATGATTTGATTGACACTACCTTAAGTGATGGAGGTACAGGCCTGACTTGACTAGTTATACTGGGTTCGGCGTGGCTCGGCGTGGCGTGGCGTGGCGCGGCTTGGCGTGGCGCGGCTTGGCGTGGCGCGGCTTGGCGCGGCTCGGAGGTGGATCGAGCTAATAGCTTGGCGTGGCTCGGCGTGGCGTGGCTCGGTTGTGAATCGAGCTGGTAGCTTGGCGTGGCTCGGCTTGGCGTGGCTCGGATGTGAATCGAGCGAGCGGGTAGCTTGGCGTAGCTCGGCTTGGCGTGGCTCGGATGTGGATCGAGCGGGTAGCTTGGCGTGCAACAGCGCGCCGGGGTCCTCACAACGTACGGGAGCGTCTTCACTACTGAAGGCGCGCCAAAAGCGAGCTGACTCTGGAACAATACAAATCAACACAAACAGCGTATAGCGCGGCGCGGATCGCGAGCAGGGGGGCGTTCTAACGAACGGATGAAAATTAAAGACGGGACGGGAACTGACGACACAACACTCGAGAGAAAGGTGTTCACCACTGTAGAGCATAGAAACGACTGGCTGCCGTCCGCTGGTCGGGAGCCCTGAGGTGGGTCCCGTCCCCACCCCAAGTCGCCTCCCACCACGGGCCTAGTTGGTGGGCCCCGAGAGGGGGAACAACCCTTCGGTTACGGGGGTAGCTCCGCCCTTCCCCTCCGCTCTGCCTCGTTCTCGGGGTGTGGGGGTGCCAGGGGGGTGGAATTCTTCGCTGCCGCCTTCCCCGAAGGCTGAAGGGGCGGCCGGGGGCCTACACAGTGTTGAAACACAAACCCTGGAAACATGTCCTGACCTGTTGCACCGGTTACATCTCAATTTGGAACGATTGATGCAACATTCCGGTACTCTATGGTTGTCTTTAGCACATCTGAGACAGAGGTTGTCAATGCCAAGGGCTTTGAAGTGAACCTGGCACGAGCGCGTACATGAGGGACTGCAAGAGGGCGATTTACCACGTCGAAACTGTTGGGTAGGGGACCAATGACGCGACCGATTTGATGCACCCGAGACCTTGTTTACATCAAGACCGTTGAAATTTTCCTGGGCTGGTTCGGAACGCTGTGCGAGCTCTTTGCTTTCGATTTTTGAAGCTTCTAGCGCAACAGCTTTGGACAGAATCAATTGCTGATAGCTCGGAGTTTCCAAGATTTCTTGGAAAAATTCGGGCTCCATGTTCCGGATCATTTGATGCCCAAGGAGGAGTGGGAGCAGGACCATTATAATGAATGGAAACGGCAAGGATTCCGTCAATCGGTTATTGTCGCACCTTGCCAGGAGAAGGAGGAGGTGGAGTATGAGGCGTTACAAAAAGGAGGTGAATTCTATACGGAGGATAATGAAGAAAAACGGAAGTTGCTCACATCACCAGACATGTTTGACGAGGACGACAACGACGACGAGATTCCTACTCCATGTATAGACCTTATAACTCCACCAGACATGTTTGAAGACGACGACGAGATTCCTATTTCATCTTCATTGATTGACCTCATAACTCCACCAGGCTTCGAACGACGAACGAACGACTCCAACGACGGAGAGGAAGAAACTGATGAGTTCACCGATTTAATTCCTATTTTGGAGGACATAGAGGAAAATCACTATGGGCCGAAGCATCCCCTTATATATGATAACTCTGAAGACGGTGACGCGTCAAGTAATCGGGATAAAAAGCACCGAAGGATTACATAGCTTCCCTATGCAATAGAAGCCCCCCCCCCTCCCCAGAAAAGTTTTTCGATTGTTCTGTAAATTAATCAATAGTGTACCTTAATTACTATTTATGTAATTACAAAAGAAAAAAAATTTGAAATCCATTTTGTAATATGCTGTATCATTCTAATTTAACCCTAATTCATGTAATTTTTTCCCTCTTATAAAATACTTTTTTTTTGTAGGGAAATTTACTCTAGGGGTGAGGGTTGAATAATAAAAATAAAAAACTTGAAACACAAAAATTGAAGGGTCCAGGGGAAGAACGCTCATAGTCCATTTTTTCCACTTTAGGAGGTGATGATGCCATCTAGTAGCATTTCAAGAGTACTATAGAATGGCATGTCGGTTAAAAGCAAGAAAGCTCATGGTCCATGGAAAAAACGGGTCAAAGAAGGGTGGTGCCGGGGAAAAAAGATCACAGTCCACGCGCGCCTGGGGAAGAACGATCAGAGTCCATTTTAAAGGCCTGTTACCAGAGAATACACGCGTGTGTTCTTTGCCCTTTCTCCTTATCATCCTCTATTATTTGTTGCGCCACTCTCGTGTTTGCTTCTTTCCACAGTTTATCGTGCATTTTTCCTTGAAAAAATAATAATATGGACAGTGACGAGTTGAGTAATAGTGCTAGTTCGGGTGATGAAGAAAGACTTAGGCCATCCGCACACGGGTTGACGATTGAAGCGGTCGACGCGAAGCTCTCGATGCTCGTCTCGCACGATCTGTCCGACTCTTGCGACTGGTCTCCGCACACGGGTCGATTCTTCAGTCGTTTCGCGCCCTCCCAAACGTACGGACCGTAATGAGTACATCGTCGAGTGATGAGGAGGATGTCCTCCTATATTTATGTTATCGGCGCCTAAAAAGTTGCCGACAGAAAAGAAGGTTTTGGGTGCATCCATACATTCAGAGAAATTATTTGACCCGGCTATTCGTAGGGGCAAACGAAATGCAGGAGGACGACTCAAAATGTCTCGCATTCTACAGGATGTCGAAAGACTCATATAAACATCTAGTGGAGATTCTGTCCCCAGCCATATATTATGTGGATACAAATATGAGAGAATGTGTCACCGCTGAAGAACGCATACTGGTAACTTTGAGGTAGGTCTACCTATTATAAGAAAATAGAAACAATGCATGAAAGTAGAACAAGAATGTATTTAGTTATATTTTTTAAGAATAAAATTAAATTTTTTGGTATACAATAGAAAATGGACCCTCAGCCGATGGGGGAGGTTGCATGGTGTAGGCAGAGGGTTGATTAGAGAGAGCAGATGATTGAGTTGTGGTTTTGGGTGTTCTGCCATCGACGTCCGTGGCCTCACAAATGATTTCGTCGATGAGATCCAAAGTTTTCTGCCTGAACCGTCTCAATTGAATGTCTGTGAACTGCATGATGTCCGGAATTAAGCTTTTGGGGAAATTGTTAATACTTTCTTCTCTCTTTCCCCGAGCATCTACTGCCGGAGATAATTTTGCCTGTTTTGCTGATAAATAAGCAGCAAAGGCTGTTTCAGCTGCGTCAGGCTGTTTTCTCTTCCTTTTGGGATGCCCATGTGGACCTCTTCCCGGCGTGTCAGCTGGGGGAGTGGTTCCCCCACTTGCCGATGTCGAACGGGATGGAGTCTGGATGGGGAACACAGTTGGCAAATGTGGTGGAATCACTGGCGCCTCATCAAACGTTGTTTCCTCTGTGAAGTCTTCAGGTTCAATCCAATCTTCAGTGGGAGGGGAAAGGGGAATCACTGACTGAGATAATTCAGGAAGATTGCTGGTAGGAATGCCAGCAATTTTCACGAAAGGAATCGCAAATTGCATGGCATCCATGAGGTAGTAAGGTTTTTTTCTCGTTGATCCACTCCCACTCGGTTTTGGCTTCAGATTTTTCACAAATGTGCTCCTCAAGTTTCTCCACTTCTCTTTGCATTCGTTCACTGTGACAAAATAAAATAAAACCTGAATTAGTGCGTAGTTCAAGTACTTGATGAGTAATTGTACATTTATTCATTAAAATTAATACCAGCTTAAGATTTAAGACCCTCAAATTCAGTGTAGCGATGTTTATCATTATTATTTTTTTCAGGTACTTGGCTACAGGCTCTACATTTGTGGCATTGGGATTATACTTTTGCCGAGGAGAACGCACAGTTGGGCAAATAGTATACGAGACCACAACGATCATTTGGAGCGCGCTGAAAGATGCATACATGCACTGCCCTACTCATGATCAATGGAAATGCATCGCTCTCCGATTTCACACTCTATGGAACCTTCCAAATTGCATAGGAGCCCTGGATGGAAAGCATATCCGCATAGAGAAAGTTCCTCATACTGGGTCAACTAATTTCAACTACAAGTCATACCACTCAATAGTGCTGCTTGCATGCTGTGATGCTGACGGTTTATTCACAATTATTGAAACAGGATACGCTGGTAGAAACAGTGATGGAGGTATTTTCAGGGCCTCAGCAATGAAATCCCTGTTAACTAATTACGGACTAGACATTCCACTTCCATCTGAGCTTCCGTTTAACGATAATGATGACAGTTTATTCCCTTATTATTTTGTCGGAGATGAAGCTTTCCCTCTGTCTCGAAATTTATTGCGACCTTACTCAAAAAGGATTCTTGACAATACAAAACAAATTTTCAATTACCGTTTGAGTCGGGGAAGGAAAACAATTGAATGTGCGTTTGGTGTGATGACAGAGAAATTCCAAGTACTTAGTACTGCGATACGCTGCCGTAATGAAAATAAAATTTCAAACATCATAAAAAGTGTTTGCGTGCTTCATAACTATGTCAGAAAAAGAGAAGGGTGTGAATATTTACCACAAAATGTTGGGGAACAGAATGCAGAATACACTGGTACCACCCCCTCTGGTCCACCTGTACCCGCTCTAACCCCAATAAACGCGCATTCAACCGCGAACGCTGTACGAGATTACCTAGCTAATTATTTTCTTACTCCTATGGCTTCACTACCTTGGCAGTGGAAGTCCTGCATTTTTTGAATATTTGTCCACACCTGCCTACGATAAAATTCATTATGTTTGGATCATTATCAATCTTGTTTCAATTTTTACTACTTATATGAATGTATCGTACACCTAAATACACCTGTTATATGATGTCTAATTATGAATAGGAAGGTACAAATAAATAATGACCTTACCAGACAAATTGACTTCTTTTCCCACATTACTCCATGCCCTGTCCGTTATGTCCCTCTTCGAATACCCTTGGAGGGTGTAGTTATATAATTCGGGATACTTCTCCACCTCCCAGACGAATCTAATATTGAAACCATCTCCAAACTATTTGCCAGAAGGGCCGTATCGTAATGTTGAGGCGATGGTGTGGGCCAACAATGGGGTCCCCCCCCCCCCACCATCGTAAAATTTTGAAAATTAGACAATTGAAAACAGTGTTTTTAAGCACTCCTAGACGAGTTTAACAAATTAAAAATTAGGGCTCGTATAGGTACAATACATTAGTTTTTGGTGGTAAATTTTTTTTTTTTTTCAAATTCCATAATTACTTCTTCATTGTTCAATAAAAAATATCAACAATTGAATTTTCAGGAATGGAAAATTTCGGAAGTCAGACACTTGAAAACAGGGTTTTTATACACTCCTAGACGAATTTGACAAATTCAAAATCAGGCCTAATATAGGAACCAAAACTTGGTTTTTAGTGATTAAATGAATCTTTTAAATTCCATGATTATTAGTCTTTCAACGTTTAATGAGAAATGATAACAATTTCATTTTCAGGAATATAAAAACAAAGCATTTAAGAGAAATATATATTTCTATTTATTTATTTCAAATAATTAAATTCAAAAAAGTATTTTTGTAAAAAATATCTAATGTGATGTGTGTAATTCTTTTTTGCTTACAATGTCTTTTCACTTTGGATCAAAGTTTTTTGTTCCAATCGTAAGCAAAATTGTTCTTCTGAAAGTATCGCTCGATATTTGGATTTGACATGTGTCATTTTGG
>JAVIWC010000736.1:1800000-2042526 GCA_031894815.1 Creontiades dilutus | reverse complement strand
TTCACAGATCCTGAGGGGATATAATTAAGTGCCTGGCTGGCAAGCTTAACTCCAATGCAGCAGGGTAGATACAAGATTCTTAGTACATTACCATCATAAAAGATCCCCAACTCTGGTAACAAATGGACGACTTCTCACAAGTTTAAAAAGGTCTCGAACATTCCATTCCTGGAAATGGAAACCACCAGAAACTGCATCAAAGTGACCAACTCCCCCAACTCATGGCCGCTTACTTGCCAGAAGACCCGATGGATCCAAAATCAAGCAGGGAGGCTTACAGTGGAGCTGCCACGGCCAAGAACATTCTATATGAGTATATTGTCACAGAGCTGCTGGAAGGGAGTCTTGCCGACTCAGCACTTCCTGCTGAGCCAGGAGCTTGACCCTCCAGGGGAGTTCAGTTCAGTTCTCCACGTGTGCGGCCCAACAACCAAGCGCCCCCGGTCGGTCCGATTCCTATTCCCGTTTTTCCTTTTGCTTCCGAGTCTACCAAGGTAGCAGAAGCATTGTTTTCACTTTCGGAATGTGAGAATTTTTTTTGTCTCCAAAATCAAAAATTCCACTCGCATTTTGCGTTTTAGACCTTTCTGAACAATTTTGGTTCCGTGTCTGTCTGTGTGTCTGTCTGTCTGTCAGCAAATCCTTGTTACGGGCAAAACTACACGAAGTTATAGTCCGATTTTGATAACATTTTCAGGGATTGTGCGGGTTGGGGTGTAGATGGTCCCCTATAGGTTTCATGACCCCCGAATCAATAGTATCCTCTGCGCATGCGCAAACGTGAAATCCTTATTACGCACATAACTCCGGGAGTTCTTGACCAATTTCGATGAAATTTTCAGGGATTGTTCGGTTTGATGTGTAGATGATCCCCTATAAGTTTCATGGTCCCCGGATCAATAGTAGCCTCTGCGCATCTGCAAACGTGAAATCCTTGTTACATGCATAACTCCGGGAGTTCATGACTGATTTTGATGAAATTTTCAGGGATTGTTCGGACTGATGTAAAGATGGTCCTCGTGAGTAATAGAGAGAAAATAAAGTTTTAGCCTCGAGCTTCGATCGAACCATAATGAACCATCATTGAACGATGTATACATTTTATGTCAATTTTTATTATTAGGTATATTTTATAGTTTGTTCAGTAGTTGAACATGCCTACCTTTATTTTCTCAAGTTATGCTCCTGCATAACAATAAATTTACCCTAATTCAATATTTACATCGCCTAATTGAACGAACTTCTTTAGTCAATAATAATTGTCAATGATCTATACAGTCATGTTATGGATACGAGGAAGCTATGTGCCACACCCACTTGGCAGACGTTTTATTCACTGGACTCATACGAAATTCGGATTAAAGTTTGAAAAAAAATCGATATTCGATATATCGATATTCTTTGCCGATATTGACATCCCTAGTTGATTCGAATGGTGACTCTCAAGCGCCTCTTTGCTCGACAGATAAGGGATTTTCATGGCTGAATGAATAGCAGAAAAATTTATAATTATGATATAGTATTCGCTCAGAACTCGAGAGCCCTGTTATTCAACCAAGCCGAGCAGGAGAAAGGACTGAAAATATTTCATTTGTAGAGCGAAGAGGTCCCGCAGAGTCATGATTCGATTCAACGAAGAAAGTTACCTTCATAAAATTCGATACTAAACTAATATTTTTAAAGACGTCGATTTCGCGTGAAAAACGTCCATTTACAGCAAACCATTCAAACCTCATTTTCTCTATTACATTAAATTTCTTTCGAACGAAATCCATTCCAAAATAAGTCTATTAGAAAACTAACTTTTTGGAGCTGATTTTAGGAGAATAATCTACACAGTTCTACTAACTGCAAAAACTAATGTGATTACATGAATGCGACAAATAAGTAATATTGGAATTTTGACAAAATTTTCTTTGAATTTTTTTCAATTTTCTTTTTGAACTTCATTTTCACTCACTAATTATCACTCAGTAATTGTTGACATGTATTAACTGGAAAATAACTGGAAATTTATAGCTCTTTCCAATGGTTTTTTTTATTTTTTATTTTTTTTCTCCCAAATTAAATGCCTTAAGACATAGCTGAAGAAGCAAGGTCGAAAACACGAGATAAAAAATTAAATGTGAAAAAGTGGAATTCCAAGTCCTGTGCAAAAAGCCTTGGAGGCACTTTTGATGGGAAATGAGCTACACAACACATGCGAGCTTTCGGACATGACTCGTGTTACAACCTTAATGCATATAGTTCGTTTCGTGTGAATAATAGTTGAACGAACAAAGAAAACAGATAATTTTGATTTTTCGAATTTCGAGGTAGAGACCAAGTCCAATGTCCTACGCAGAAGGATTAGGAAATAAGAATTGAAAAACCTTCGAGAAATAGTGTGCTGCATGATATTGCCCCTTAATAGGTACGAGCCTATTACATTGAAATCACTCCTCCAGAAATCCACGATAGTATCTTGATATATCATTTTAGTTATAAAGTTCTCTTCTTTAAAAAGCAACATCTGCGGAGCAATAATTAATGTGTACAAACGTAATTGTGCATTTATTTAAAAATTGTGTACTCAAATGGCTTCAATAGGACTTTTGAATAATTAAGCCCTTAACCACGGAAGTATTGGAATAATCTGATGTTTTAGGTAAATAGTAGGATTTACAGCAGCGCTTGTAATTTTCAGTAACATTTAGTTCAATAATTTCTCTGTTGCCTTCAGATTTCGGTAGTAATTTTATTTCAGGATCAAACCATTCGTCTGCGAGTAGAGCAGGTTTCAAAAATGGGCGATCGAATCACTGTTATTAATGTTCGTTGAGACACGATTCATCCGAAAAGATGCTGATATTGGGCAGGTCATTACTAGAACGTCCACCCGGCACAGAAACTTCACGTTTTTAATAGAAAGTCTACAGAAAGATTATCTGTGGAGTGCAAGCCTGAGAAAGAGTTGTAGGTAGGTATTTAAAAAGCTTGAGTCCATTTCTCTTAGTCCGCAATCATCCAGTGGGTATTATAGACGGCTTACCAGCAAAGGTGTTGGAAATTGCTATGCATTCATTCCTTTCACAGAGTAAAATATCTCTTGAATTTTATTAGAATGAACCCTGTAATTATACATAAAATGAGATATATAGACGTATATACCAATATTGTCCACCAGCCTATATAACCACTATCGTTTATGACCAAATTGAGAGTATAGTGGCAAAGAGGAAGGAATCCGTTGTTGAAAAAGTGGTAAAAACCAAATGCTGATGACCGCCAATTGTAAGGTGACCTGATGAACACAAACACTTCCAATATAACTATAATAAAACTCGTTGAAATCCATGCCAGGCATTCAAAAAGTAGAGCGTAGTATATGGAAAATGATTTAGGAGGAACTATTTGAACTACTTTGTTATCAAGCGTTTCTTCTTTGATTTTTGGGTTGTATATCACACCGTATACACCTCCAGGGCCAAAAGAGTACGACTTTGATAAGGCTGTATGAGCTACAGTCAAAATGTATGTTCCGGAATCAATTTGGAAAATTTGTTTCTTGCCCCCTTTTACAGTTACAATGACAGGTTCATCAAGTCTAATGTTGTGCAGAATTGAGTACTGAAAAGTTAAAATTAAATCCACGGTCAATTCCGGGTCCAAATTAGCGAAATAAATCCTTGCTTTCGATGGGAAATTCGTTCCTGGAGGGCCTTCAAAGATGGGATCGGTACCGGGTACTCTTTGGATTTCCATGAAATCAGAAATAAAGTACGTCACACATGCGCCCCGTTCTAAGGAAACTGCAGTAACATATGAGAAACTGGATTCTAGCGCAACTTCAAAAATCTCCCTGGTCGGAATACTGTTAGTTCTTCCTCGAATGTAGGTCAACAAAATTCCGTCTTTCGGAGCGGCTACGCTGGTCGTATGAGACTTTTCTATAGGCCGTATAGTTACACTGTAATTGAGAGCATTAACAAATCTTACTTCTGATAACCAACTGTCGGGAAGTGGTGATCCTCGAGACATCAACATTCTCACCACTAGAATGCCGTAAAGGTAGGCAGTAATGCCGGTCACCATCGATGTCATGAAGCGACATATTAAAGAGATTTTTTGCCTTAGTATTTGGCGCATGAGTGGAATAATAACGAATTCAACCAAGGGAAGAGTAACTAAAACCAATGCTCTCTGCGATACATCTATCAAATTCAAAGTTTTATACTCCCATGATTTTAACCTTGAAAATGGCTCCCGCAGAATGTTAACGGACGCGTTATAGTGGAAACCAGTTACTATTGTCGGTATTATTATAAGACATAAATATGTCATTTTTTTCAATGTTTTGGAATTACCAACCTTCCACTGGCGTTGGCTTGTCTTTGTGGAGTTCTCTCCTATTTCACGAGGGTTCGGTTTATTTTTCTTTAAACAAGCAATAAGCATTCGTCGCAGCGCGAAGAGGGACTCACTCCCAACAACTGAATCATCTCTCAAACTACTCACAAAGAGAATCCAAATGAAGAATATTACGATAGTGAAGAAAAGACAGACGAAGCACATGATGAATTCGGAATCCTCTCTCAGGTCAATAAATAAATGAAGTACGATATAAATTGTTCTTCCAACGTTTTCGGTGATAACTTTGAGGAAAGTGTAGATATATAACAGCTTGTAGTCGTAAGAATTCAGACTTTCTAACATTGCTACTGTTTCGATACCACGTATGGAGTGTAGCGTTGTTTGAAGAAACACTTTGGTCGTCCAGTCCATAAGTTCATTATCATCGGCCCACAAAGGCCTGAGCTCTCCAACAACCATGTAAAAATAAAAACAAATATTCAAACACAGCACTGCCATCATTGTCACTTTTTTACCTAAAATAAAATCTGCTAAAATTCCTAAAGGAATACCAAACGCCAAATTGATTCCTTGATCGATCTGAAAGACGCGAATTACATCTTTCAGTAGCAATCCTTGATCGGCAACATGACCCTCTGTAGAACTTTCCACGTCAACCTTCTTTACGATAATCGAAATTAAAAGTCTGGTGACTAGCAACAGCCATCCACTTCTTGTTATTAGTCTGAAAATATGTTTCTCCGGTTCTCCATAGAGCTGCGGGCTACGTTTCGGACTCAATTTGCGACCTCCGATGGAACGGTTGCTGCGGTACGACCCTTGTCGATTTAAGTCATGTCTGGATTCGTAACTCGATTGCGATCCCCCTATCATACTAAAATACAGACTCTGCGATTACTGAATTGGATGCCTTTGACCATGTACAGACTAATTAAATGCAATGTAACTTCAGTAATATTTTGATTGCTTATCTAAAAGTGTATCATTTTCATGTACCTAGGAGCCTGCTCATCACCAGGGAAAACAAAGAACCTATATTGCTGCGCAATGCATAGTAAATCGGTTGGTATTTGAAGTATCCTAAGATTTCTGTATTAGATAGACCTTCTATGTAAATCACTGAGGTACCTATGTATATTCGAAGTCGTTTGAGGTGCATTATCCAAAGGACACCTCGCTCCTCCATATTATGGTATTTCACCTTGAATGCAATTACAAGTTATGGATTCCATAACTTGTAATTGCATTCAAGGTGAAATACCTGAGCGACCGCCAGCCACGCGGTCTAACTCAGACCTCCAGTTGACTGGGCTGGACCACCCGGCTCTGCGGAACGACCGCCTACCTGACTGCAGACTACTAATTTTCATAACGCGAGGATGAGGTTTTTCAAATGTTCAGAGAACGGATGATCGTAAAGCAACTCAAGTGTTCTCATTCGATTCAGGGAACAAATTCCTGTCTCAAGCTACCCTCTTACATGTAAAGTTTTAGAGATTTCGATTTTTTGACAGATTAGTCTTTGAACATAATCCCTTAGGGTTGATTTATCAAGACGCCGAGATAACTGGCAAATACCGAATCAATTTTGGATTTTAAGCAACATTTTGTAAAATGTTGTCTAGGAGTTTCGGAAAAAAATTCGAATGGCGAGGGGTGGGGAGGTTTAAGACTTTTTCTTCAGTGCTTGCTTACAAAGGATTACCGGGAATAATAAACCAGAAGCGACTGCGTGAATGTGAATTTGAACAGATGATAGTAAAAATTGCCTTATAAACGTCGACGATACAATCAACTCATATAATGTCAATGCCATTTTCTTTTCAATATAATTTATTAAAAAGATAGATCCATAATAAACTCTATAATATAAAGTTTATTGGTTATCAATTTTGGACTACATATATTTTTTGGAAATCTTTATTTTGAAATGTGACCCCACAACCTTTCAGATTGAATGAAAAACTTCTTTTTTTTCGTACTCAATCACAAAGGTTTATTCTTGAAAATAATAGACTATAAAACGCTGTTCGGCCTCGCAAATGGTATGAGCGTTGACCGAATTGACTTGGGAGAGAGACTCCTACCTATGAGTATTCACCACGCTTGACTGGGATTTTCTAACACTAATGATGATGCATGATTAATATACATTTATTTAAAATAAAATAGATAATCATCTATTTTTACAAACTATCTATCACCTATTTTTACAAATCATATATTCCGAATCTCTTAATTTGGAGCGTTATATCTGCTTATTCTTGTCAGAACTATGTATAAGTCTAACTATGTATAACTACTAGCATACTTTAGGCATTGACATGGTAGTGGCACCACTCATCTCTTGTTGTTTGTTACTTTTAGCTCTGTAGTTGACGTTAAACTGTTCACTCCTCCCTGTCCATGTACTCAAGTTGGTCATATTCTCTATTGCTTAGTTGTTTGATCTCAACTGCGTTAATTAGTTAAACAATTTTGTTTTGTTATAAAAATCAAAAAGGAGAGAGAGGAACTGCAGCATAAATTAAAATTATTGAATGATTGTCCTTAAGTATGCTAGTAGTTATACATAGTTAGACTGAGGAAGTCCCCGCTGCGGGACGAAACGTTTCTGACAAGAATAAACAGATATAACGCTCCAAATTAAGAGATTCGGAATGAATGTGGTCACTCCACTACCCACACCCACTATTAAATCATAAATTCTATTTGTAAAAATTGACGTGAGTTTTTCTTCAATAACTAGGTAGGACCGCATCCATAAGACCATAGAGGCGTAAATGAAAGACTAAATTCAATCTAAGTGGAGAATTAACATATAAATAATTAAGAAACGCATGGTACAAAAATCTCATGGGGGGGGGGGGGGGGGGCAGTACCAACAGTTCCGATTGATGTCTGAGCAAGAAATGAAGGAAAACTAACAGGTAGAGGAAAAGGGTTATAGAGCCTCATTCCTGCCATGTCAAATGATTTGCTTAATTTCAAGCTTAGATGAGTGGGCCTAGTTACAACAAGTTTCCTAAACAACTTACATCAACTAAGTTGGAAGGGAGTTCTTTAGGACTGAGAATGTTAACTTAGCAAGCCTCAAATCAAAATATTACACAGGTGGGAGGCATAACAAATTAAGCCTATTTTAAAAACGCTACAAATTATTAGATACAGGTATCCTTTAGACTTGTTTAGATTCCCAAAATTTTCATCATGTGCTTAATTCGAAAGATTATAATTTCTTTCATGTCCATAAAAGCTTTTTCTGAAAGTTCGTGAATAGTAACTACATTTTATTTTTGGCTATTTCAAATTTATAGAATTTTGCACCAATTGTCTCTTTGAAGGGCGGTTGAGCATTTGATCAGCGAAGATTTGACCCAGGTTTTTGGTCACACTATGAGGGCATCTTGTCAACTCACCATCAACGTCACAATGTGTCATATTACATATTAAAAACACAAACTACCGGCTAAATTCAAGCTATACAGAAAACATCGATATATACTGTACTACCTTAAATTCTAATGAAGTATATAGTCTACCAATGTAATGGAAAGTACTTGATTAAACCTAGGGGTAGAAATCGAAGATTAAGCGGGAAACGTGCGCTGGATTGATACAGGTGTAACTCTAAAGTTCGCCAAAAGAGCTCGCGTCGGTAGCCTTCCCCTCTCCGATAGAGAAGGCCATGGATCGATACCGCTGTTTCGTTTGTCATGCTAACCTCTCCCGTTGGTTCGTCCTGTAATGGTTAGCTTGCAAGTTCTTGACTAACTTCAGTAACAGTGATATTCTTCGATTGTTTCATTTAGTTGTGCGCTGAAAAGTTGTCAAGATGTTTCTTACACGATCTGAGTACGACAGAGGCGTGAATACATTCTCACCCGAAGGAAGACTGTTTCAGGTAAGTCGCATTCCGATATGTGTATTTTCTAAAATTGCACTTATTGTGATAACTGTGTAGGTACCTCTCAATAGTTGTCCATTAACGAGTTATACCATTTTACGTTCGTCTACCTGCTTCTATTCAGTTACTTATCCATCTCGTTAGCTGAAGGTAATTTCTTACCCGCGTTAGGCCTTCAACGTGAAAAGCCGGTGTAAAGTGAAGGTTGCTTGAACGGGAGGATTTGTCTTTGTTTTTCGCTGCTTGTTTGCTCAGAATATAATTATAGACGTACTACATCAGTTACAGAAGTAGTTAACTGACCTCACTCAATCCACTAAGCATATTGTGGTTTGGGAAATATTGCAGTTTTACCTACTTTAGTCACACCACCACAATGTTAAGGTTTTAACCAGCTGTATTTGGGTCAGTATAAGGCGCAATAGTTTTAACATTTTAAAAGATTTTAAAGTTATTTGTAGAACTGAAAACTACTTAATTTCTGATGGAGCGGTTTCTAGGACCGCACGATGGCTGACCTTCTGCCAAACTAACCTACTCATTCATAGGAACTGGATCTAAGCTCTTGTTTTGAATAATATACCTACTCAAAGAGCTCTTCTGATAAGCTACTTGTGGCTAAGTGATGTCGTTTTTGTGACACAAGCTGAAATAGAAATCAGGGACTCTATACATATAACAAGTTTCAAAACATTTCATTGGTACCCACTTAATCCCTGAAAATGTAATAAAAATTGGTCCACTCTCGACGTTTTACCTCTCGCACAATTTTAATTATGCCCGATAGTTAGTAATCAACCAATCGAAGTTTACTCGACTCAGTTAAAATGAAATGAAATTAATTTTTATTTGTATAAGCCAAAAGGGATTACAAGGAGTTGTACAAAACACATGAACAAATCAAAAAGGCGCCCACACCAGCCAATAAATAAAATATACAAAAATGACCACTCATGGTCTCAATGATCAATATACTTAGACCACCTTGGCAAAATCAAAAAGACCTTCAATCTTTTTAAAAGAAAAACAAAACCCTCACTTCACTTGTTACAGCTTCTTATAACTATTTAACCAAAAATCACAAAACAATTTACTAAACATCAATTCAAAAAACCTTCATCAATAATTACTTGTCGCTGCCTGGCAGCCGTCCACAGGAACGCATTTAACCTTTTGTAATCTTGGGGCTATACCTATAACATTAAGCAAACCGACCAGATGCTCCTCATCCACCAATGTGCCTCCCAGATACCTTCCTCTCTCACCTCTGAAAATGGGGCAAGTACACAAAAGGTGGCTTACCGTATCTTTTATTCCGGTGTTACAAATTGGACAAAGAGCATGCCCATCAAATACCGCTTTAAAAGCTGTGAGGTAAAGAGAAACCCTCTTATGTCCAGCCAATCGAACCTGTGCCACCAAACGTTTAGCATACAGCGTCAATCCCTTACAATCCAAATATGTAGTACGTGTCTTGCCCCCCCCCCCCAAATACCGTTCGAGAAAAGTATTTGTTGAATCTGGATTCCCGAACCTTTATGTAATCCTCAGCAAATGATTTTCTTATCAGCCCAGAGATCAACCTTTCTACATGGGCCAAAACGCCTTAACCTCGGTCTCCCTCAAGGCATCAAGCCCCTCCGCACCAAGCAACGCTTCGACTTGGTGTACCCAATTATATCGGATATCGTCCGCTGGTGGGAGAGTTTTCAGACGCAAAAAACTTCTTTTCGGGTAACGTGAGTCGTTCATTGCCAACAATTTAGCCCACCTTGCAACGTCAACTCTTAGTGTGCCATGAACCGAATTCCTTCCTAATATACACATCTGAAGTGTTATTGGGAGAAGCATTAATGATTTTAAAAAATCTTATCTTCACTCTTTCAAGCCAGTTCAGGTAGTACAAGCCACATACCGCAGCTCCATACAGGGAGGATGACAGACAGAGAGCTTCCAGCAATTTTTTCCATGATTGCACATTATTGTTCCGCGATTTTCTAATAATAGCTAGTACGTTACACGTAGCTGTTAAACCCTTCTTCAAAGCATCTTCCGCCTGTTGTTTAAATATGCCCGAACTAAAAAATGTTACACCAAGATAATTATACTTGCTAACAACCTCTAATCCGTCTCTCCCGCACAAGAAACCCCTAACTGAGCCACCTCGCTTAAAAATCATCACCTTGGACTGACACAGTCCATCACAGTTCACCATCAACCCATTCCGTGCACAATATTTATCTAGGTACTTCAGCTATCTATTCATCGCAACATAGTTGTCACTAAACAAAACTAAATCGTCAGCATAAAAAATGCACAAAACATCCGTTTTACTGTCGACCTGAAGGCACTTGCTCCCCCATCCCTAAGAAATTGTTCGAAATCAGACAAGTAAAGAGCAAAGATTATGGGCGAGAGGACATCCCCCTGTGAAATTCCCTGTCCCAACACAAAATCCTTTCCAACACTATTTCAAAACCTACCATTGATCCCAACCGAAAAGGCCCCCTTGGTGTGAATTGATTTGAATCTGGCACTAATGTCCATTCCTGCTAGTTTTCTCCATAACAATTCGTGAGGCAAAGTGTCAAAAGCACGACAAAAATCAATAAAAGACGCTAACACCTTCCGCTTAGGAAGCCTGGTATTTATAGTAACCAAACTAGATAGTGTAAATATATTGTCCATACACCCACGACCTGATCTAAAGCCAGCCTGATTCTCTGGCAACAGATTATTATCCTCAACGAAAATTCACAGTCTATTCAACAAAATCTGTTGACAATTTTTGACTGTTGAGTTCAATAACGAGATTTCTTGATAGTTACCTACTTCCTTTCGATCACCCTTCTTGAAAAGGAGAAAGGTACGAATTTTCGCCCACTCATTTGGGACAAAACCTCATTAAATAGGTGAGCCAAAACCCGCTTCCATTCTTCTGTAAGATTCTGGTAGAATTCGTAGCTGATACCGTCATTACCCGATGCTTTGCCCCTCTTAAAAGTGCTGAGAGCCTTAGATAATTCTCCAAGAGTAGTTGGAGAGTCCAGTGTCTCATCAAAAGTTCCTATGAACCGTGATTCACCATCTAAATGCCAAATTAGGATATATTTTATCAAAATAATTTTCAACAGTTTTGATACCAAGAAAACTTTCGGTTGATTTCCTACCCCGGTATTTATTTATTGCCTGCCAAAATTCTTGTGCATTTCTTACATTGGTCACACTCTCATTAACCTTACCATGATACATTCCCTCGCTTTCAACTAGTTTTTTGTTATAGGCTACTATCAAATCTACATGTTCTTTCCATATCGAATGCTGTTCTTTTTGCTTTCCTAAACGTCTTCCTTTTTTTATATCTCAGAGATCTCCATTCTGAATTAACCACGGCTTATCATTCGAACGGGTGGGCTTACAAGTTTTTTTACACTCAGCATCCCTGACTGCTTCGCTGTTCCGAAAATGGCTCCCACAATACTGTCATAAATCACTACTGAGCTATCACCATGAAAATTTCCAGCTTTGGAAGAGTCTAAACATTTTTTAAAAAGTTCACTTTCTTCATCAGACCAAATTATAAACCTCTAAAACAATTTAGTGTTCTCCCGACAATATCTCATCAGAGCCCCACATTATATGAAGAAAGCATGGTAGATTATCAGGCCTGGAACCGATATCCTCGACCGTGAAAGCAGCAACTTCTCCAATCCATTCTACATTAACCCAAATCAAGTCGACACAGCTCTTACCCTGACTGGACACATAAGTGAAGCTACCCTTAGGATCACCGCAAGTGCGCCCGTTCAAAACGTACTAGTTATGATCACACGTGAGCTCAGCCAGTCTTACTCCCTGCTTATTCGGCAGTTTATCTTGAACCAACCTTAAATTGTTGACGTTTGTACCCAGAAAAATGTCCTCACGCGATTGATTCTCCAGACCTATCCGAGAGTTCCAATCACCTCCAACCATAGTCTTAATACCAACATACGAGTTTCTAATATCCACTAAAATCCCATCCAAAGCCTCCCGCAGCTCTTGTCTCAGACCCTGATTGAGAGACACCGACCCCAACACCATTTGGTCATTTTTATCTTCAACTAACAAAAAACAGCCAGTGCTTAGTCTGATTCACAACCTTCATTTTGAGATTACTCTTATAAAAGATCAAAAGCCCCCTGCTGGCCCTACCCACCTACGCCTGTCGCTCAGCAGTACCAAAAACAACATTATAATTTTTAAAATAAGTGAAATCGACCTATTTTTCTAACCTGGACTCGGATACTCAAATAATATCAATTTTTTCATTAACAAAATAAACTCAGTCATTCACAAAATTGTTAAAATACCCTTTGCAATCAAAGAAAGCGATCTTCTGGGTACTGGATGGTAGCTTGCCTCTTGAAAATGTTGCGACTTCCCAGATCCATCATTCTTTATCAGGCTCGTTGGGGGGGGGGGGGGGGCACTGGTTCCTCTCAATTTTCCACAGTCGATATTCCTCCCTTAATTTTCGTCTCTCTGGAAATGACTCATATTTATTACGATACGATTGCAGTAGTTCGTAGGCTTTTTTTAAAGGGGGCCCAGATTTTGCCCCTATATGGATCATCTTATCAACTTTTCTTTTCTGTTCCTAAAGTGTTTGCCTGCAGACATGGCTTGTATTTTACCAAACAATACGTCATAAGTTACAACAAAAAAAAACATTTTTTTTAATGTTCTACTTCAAGTTTTACTTATTTGCTTGGGATTCCAGTGCCCCCCTAACCAGTAACGAATGGAACTACAGCAAATGGTTCTAACCAATCATTTATGGATATAAAGTTTCTACTTTAAAGGCGAATAACTCTTTACTTGTGATCTTGCTTCCTAAGACCATAACTGAAAAAGAAAACAGTGATCTAGCTGTAACACTAAATACCTTTATAGACAGTTTCTAACAAGACATTGCAAAAAAAAAAAAAAAGATTTTCTGAATTGTTGATACAGCTTTTTGTTCAACGAACCAAGCTTGTTGGGCTTAACAGGAAGTTGGCTGGTGCAAACCAAGAAATAAGTAATGTATGTTGAAATGAAACCCCCCCTGTGACCATACAGTACTGTAAAAGTGCAGGTTTCTAACTTGACCTTACTAAGAGGAGAGAAATCAGGGACCTTAAGTTTCAATAGTCTCAACGCAAATATGTTGACTCTGTTGATTAAAATCTGCCCTTGCCCCCTTGATGGTGAGAAATTCACCTGCATTTTCTCAAACTAACTTTTTAACCGGGTCTTCTCCACGTGGAAGTATTTATCATGGTCTTAAAACTGTTACTAATAAGACATTTTCAGTTTTTTTCAAATTTAAATTTTAAACTAGAACAATGTTAAATTCAAACAACTCGACATAATTTACAACTTTGAATAAATAACAGTTTACCCTTAGAATGGTTTTTCTATGTAAAAAGTGTTGGGATGCGAATTATCAAACCTCTGATGCAGCTACCGTGCCACTTTTTCGAAAATTTCCCATTAACCGAAAACCTCGTTGTAAAAATATTGGTTGAATAGGAAAACTGTCAGGTCCACTATTAACCTTATTTCTGAAAGTCAGCTTGAATGGACATGTATTTCTGGGGATCCTCTATAATAAAATCAGTGGTTGATGATCGTTGGAAGTATGTAATAACAGTTGAAACATTTGGGGAGCTTTAACGCCAGGACCTTAGTTCATACACTGTTATCAATATTAATCTTCATGAATGCTTCCTTTCCACTCAGAACACCGACTGGGATCCCCCCCTATCCCTATAACATATCTACATAGAATGTTCGTGAAATCTAGACGTCACTTTTATCGACCACAAGGATATAAATTCAAAGAATTCAGTGTATTGATATTATAAATGGTTACACCCAACTCACAAAAATCTACTAGAGCTTGCCTACCGAACTCAATGCAATCATTGAGCAGCCAGCCAAGTGTGGTTTGGAGATTAACCCTTCTCTCCTAGTCACCTAGGTCTTTATCCATCACTAAGTTAAATTGGTAATTATTAGGTTTTGTATGAATACAAACCCACCCAATCACCTAGTAGGTTCGCTGACATCTTTGAGTTTACCTCATGAGATAGGCCACCGTTGTCGCAAGCTGTGTGCATCTTGGTGGAGCTCTAGCCTTGTCATCAAGGCCCTGCTAGAGACATAACAGAACTTATGTCACATGTGCATGCACAAAGCTAATATGTGGAGTTGTTTTGAGCAGGGGTCCTGTGTTCTTAGTACACATTGAAGATTGATTTTCTGTTTGCACTTTGCCAGGTTTTTCACCTAGTTTCTCAAGCGTTTACACTTATGCACTAGGAATGGCGATGGGTTCACACTCTAAGCAAGCATCCTCTTTTCCCTTTATGAGTAATACCAGTCATTCCAAAACGTTGTTTGTCTGCCGAACTCGCTAAACTGTAAAAACCAGTAGATGGAGACAACTCCATCAGTGCTACCGAACTCTGGGTGTTTCTACACAGGATGAAGTGGGCTTCTAGCTCATAGTGTCAGAAAGTTAAGAAAAATTGGCCCCTCAATATTTCCTGTTCATCATTTGGAAACCTCCAAGCTACTCTCATGGTCTAGACCAATTAGCTAAAAATAACATTGGAAAAGAAAGAAAGAAAGGAAGCGGCTGTGTTCGTAGGTTTGGAGGGGCGACGTGATCTGGCACAGTGCCAAATTTAAGCATCTACAATTTTTTGCTATGAGAATTTTAAAGCTAAAGATTTTCAAAGGATGTCAACTCAACTCTAAACCCTTTGAAATGTGCCTAAAAGTACACCATAGCTTAGGAAATTGTATTCATTAGTGCATTGCTGCAAATTCTTTCTGCTGTTATATTCCCAACATTTTGGAAAGTAATGCATGCATCGCAGGGAAATCCTTATGTTTGTAGTAGTATATAAGTATTACCTCGATTTATTGGCCCCTCACAGGGACAGTGAATAAGTTGATATGATCAATTCAATGATGAGAACATAGGTTTCTGGACTGTTGAAATGTGCAAGAAAATCATTTGAAAATAGTGGAGACATAACGATTTAACACCCTCTTCCATAATTAAACTCGGAAGTTGTGAAAATTCTGAACTAATAAATTCAAACTAATCGAAATTCTTGATAGAACGAAAACGGTTAGCTAGCTTAACTTGTTTGCTGGCAAAGGGTAAGTTCCCCCTCCCCCTAGTAGGTCACAAGTTCGAACTCAGTCAGTGGTATCAACATTTTTGGTTTGTAACACATTTTTTTAAATTAATGAAAAATCCGGCTTTGAACTGAAACTTTGACATTGTGTTGTTAACGGTATGAAAGAATTTCACCTCACAGTAAATGCTTAGGGGAATGGTCGTCTTACAACCCCGCGTTTTCAAATATGTTTGCCTTATAACCCCGCGTTTTCAAATATGTTTTCCTTCCTTTCTGTGAATTGCGGGTTGTACTCTAACAGAGTTCAACTGCGGGTCTAGCTAGTTGCTCAGCAAGACGAGATTGCTATCGCGGTGTGATGTGGCTCAGAGAGTTATAGAAGGCAGTGAACATGCGTCACATGCACGCTCGAGAGTGATTCCATTTTAAATTGTCTGTGCTCGTACTTGCCTGCTCCATCGTAACCTGCTGTGCTGGTAAAAAATTATTAGATATCTACTTCGGAAGAATCGGAATTCACACCTTACCCTGAGGAAAGGTCGCCATCTACAAAACCACTTGGCTGCTGAGTCCAATTGATTAAACGTTTCCTTGCATTAAGATCTGCATTTTCAAAATGTAATTGGGATCTAACCTCGTTGAGTTTCACCTTTTGTTAGTCACTATGCCAAGGGAAAACTAAGTTATGGTTAACTACACTTTTTATAAGATTAAAACGTCCGTATTTATTCGGTGGCTTCACCTAACCAAAAGGTTTTCAAATCAAGAGCATTGCACAACGAAGATGAAAACTCTCTCTTCCCTCAGCACAGTTAAACTTGTACCAGGAATGGGCCTCGGTCTGCCTAGTATTTAGTGGACTATGTATTTTTCTGACTTCAATTATTCACAAATTGCTAAGATATTAGTGTAATTTGCGTATTAATATTTCTCGTCCGTTTCAGGTGGAATATGCCATGGAAGCCATCAAGCTGGGATCCACTGCAATCGGAATTTCAACGAAAGAAGGAGTCGTATTAGGTGTTGAAAAACGTATAAAGTCTCCCCTTATCATCAACAAAGCAGTGGACAAAATTTTTGAGATTGACTACCACATTGGATGTGCTGTCAGTGGTCTGATGGCCGACGCCAGAACTGTCGTGGAACGTTCTCGTGTTGAATGTGCCAACCATTGGTTCAATTTCAACGAACGCATGAGCGTCGAGTCTGTTGCTCAAGCTACATCAAATTTTGCCATCCAGTTTGGGGGGGATGGCGATGGAGAAATGGCCATCAGCAGGCCATTCGGAGTTGGTATAATGTTTGCTGGAGTCGATGAAAATGGCCCCCAGCTCTACCATCTTGATCCTTCAGGGACCTTCATACGGTTTGATGCCAAAGCCGTAGGTGCTGGAGGTGAAGGAGCCACACAAACTTTACAAGAGCGTTACAACAAAAGCATGACCCTTACAGAGGCTACCCGACTCATTCTTCTTATTCTCAAGCAAGTTATGGAGGAAAAACTAAGTGAAGAGAACGTAGAAATTGCCACTGTAACTAAGGACAAACTTTTCCAAATGGTGTCAGTTGAAGACCTCAAAAAGGATCTAGAAGCCATTGAGGGTGTCGAACTGTGAACATTACTATATTGTCTTTTATTGGCCTTTTTTTTATAAAACTAAAATTATTTCTTCAATAAATCGTTCTCCAATCGTTTTTCTTTAGTAAATTATCTGCAATTTTCCTCAAATAGCTGGATGTTCCAAATTAACTGTTCAAGAACAAATGTTACATTTCCTTTAAAGGAGTAGGTATGGTTATGAAAGAGATATTTTTTAGATCTGGAAAATTATAGATATTTCATCAAGTTTTTAAAGTATTTTAATGTTGAAAAGTTATATTCCTGAGAAAACTTAGTTTTCCTCGATGCAGATGTTATGTAGTCATTTTTTTTTACTTCGGGTTTTTTAAATCTAAAACAGTATACCTACATGAGTGGATAGTTCTGATCCCACACCTTTTCCAAAACTGGTGCTGCGTGAAAATTATCCTAAGGGCATTCAAACCTGCCCTAAAAAAATATATAAGTTGATCTGAAAATAGATATTTATACCATCGGTGCGCAAGTCATATTCAATCTTTAGCTTCGTTGATAGATATGATTGACAAATTAAGACGAACGTTTGGGAAGTAATTGGAAGCCTTGTCAGTCCAGTGTTGCCAAATGACTCCAACCAAAACCCCCTGCAGTGCTGAAAAAAAAACCGAATACCCCTTAAAAAAGGAAATTCCCCCCAAAAAATCCCCTGAAAATGTGTGAGTGAAAAGGAGAAACATAAATAGATAGATGCAAAGCGTTTTACTTCAGGCATGCTCAAAAAGTAGAAAAATGGACTAGGTACACCATAGCTCCACTAACAATTTATTAAAAACAACAAAAAAACCAGGAATATTTGGAAAAAACGGCTTTTTACATTTCGCAACCCAAACCTGCCAGAATATCATCCATTGCTTCCACTTCCACTTCCTCCTACGGTTGCTTATTAACATGGTCGTGAATGTGAGAAGTAAATAGGGGCAGCATGTTTTCAGAGGGAGAAAATTGGACGCAGCAAATGCCTTCGTTTCGAAGATGGTACCTAACCATCAGAATACTTTGAATTAATTCAATGGAGGTACGGTTTCTCAATTTAGTTTCAATGAAGGCTCTCTCAGCTACAGCGTTTGAAATTGGAAGTAACAATAGCGAAAGAGCAAATTGCCCTACATTTTCGAACCTACGGTTCCCAGCACTGTCCAAGTTGCTGAAAACGTCAGCCCAAAATCTATTGGTGGTGCTGACGCTATCTCCCCAATTCTTGTTGGTCAAATTCGCACACTGTTCTTCAACCAATGTTACTCAAACTCCGTTAATCTTTTAAACTGGCTCACAACGTCAGATATTCTGTTTTTTTTTTTTTTTTTTTTTCTCTAAGTGCAAATTTTAGGCCGGAGGCTATCCATTTTCTGTAAAATATCTCTTCTGTAATATATATTGCAATGTGCTGAAAAACCCTAAGTTAACTAATCGAATCGGTTGAATCAGTATTTTTCTAATATGTTCGCTAATCTCTGATTTCCCCACCAAATTCCCCTCGAAAAAGTTCCCCCTGAATGTCCCCCTTCACAAAAAAAACCTCCCTATTTGGCAACACTGTCTCAGTCCCACTGGCTCTGTTTCAAGTTTCATAATGACATGAGTGGTCTACTGATCGAGCTTGGTACGATACTAAAATCCCGAATCATTGATCCCTCAAAAATTGTGTAAATTTGTAGCATTATATTATAATCACAAAACCAGGTTTGACAAACTAGGTGTTATGGAAATTCGTAGAATCCAAGTTGAATTGCAGAGACTGGGCTAAGTTTTACCATATTCGATGGAAACAGCTTAATTATTTTCATGTTTAGCAGCTGTGTTCGAGCCAATAATGACCACTTAGTTTATGGGCCAATTGATTGGGAAAAGTTGACCACTGCTCAATATCAAGTAAGTTTTCGTTGTGTTCATGCCAAGGAACAATGAAACACTGTTTAGAATAAAATGATTAAATCCACAATCACAGTATTTGAACCGAAAACTCTATTTGATTTTTTTCTTTTCTTTTGATGTTTATCTTGGATAGAGATAGGATTTGAGAAAGTTTACCTGAAAATAAACTGAAAGAACATTAAATATTTCTATCATCATCGACAAAAACTGAGGAGATCCTTACACCTACAGAGTGCGTTTGACGGTTGATATTTGGGCCAGTTGATTGATTGAGAGAGGCTGCTGAGGAAGTTTTCCATATTGAAATTCGAAAAAAAAACGGAATAATGTTTCGAGATACAGTTACTGGGACCTTTAACACAAAAATAGAGTGAATCGCCTTCACAAATGTCAGTGAACTTATAATGTTTAAAAAAGTATTTCATAGATGTACTTAGAGACCAGGAGTCTGCGCATGCAGGCTTTATAATAGGCATTCAAATGATTCGTTGTATAATTAATGTAATTGTTACTTTCTATTTTCCCGTAGAACAAGCTTCTCATTTATAAACAAATAAAAATTAGGGCCTTATAATTAGCTCCTCCTGACAGCTGGTGAATATTTTCTTGAGTCATTCTTCCGCTGAATATGTGTCAATAAAATTTGGATGAAGAAATGTACCTAAGTTATCCCTTGAATGGGAACCGACTATTGAACTTGCTTGCCGGCCCAATGTATTTTAGCCAGAGCGAAGGACATGCTCCATTTTTCAATTTAGCTGGTGGGTGCCTCATTCCAGCACTGGAGGGGTTTCGAAATTCAATGAAGCTACGTGTCCTGGGTTGGTTCATACGTCTATAGCTTTTTTTTCTCTGTAGCCCTCGCCGTTCACCATTCTCCAACAACAAAAGAACTGGGTAGTGTTGTTGCAGACAATGAAAACTTCAATTATTATGTGAAGTTATAAGGGTTCCGAAAGGTTTTTTTTTGTGTGGGGGGGGGGGGGGGCTATAGTAGAGAGAGTTAGTAGATGACTATTGCGGAGGTGAATTCGTATTCTCTCTCCTCCTTCAAACCCCCCTAATAAGTACGATACATCTTGTTCGTTCGCCACTATTACCGCTTTCATGGAATTAATGGCTGAGTTATATTACTCAAGAATGAAGACGCAGGTTCGTGGTGCTTGTGAAGGAGTCAACCTCTTTCACTATTTGAAAGATAGTTCTTAACCGAGTAACATAGGCTACAGTAAATTTTCGGAAAAAAATGGACATCCCTCACTAAAACGGAACAATCCAATCAAGGTATCAAAATTTTGCCTATAAAAGTAATGATTTTGTGTGCTCTGCGAAAACTATTGACGACAGTATTGGTATAAAATACTGAACCCTGTGTTACCTCCATCCAATATATTGATGGATTTTAGGTGGACCATTCGTAGTCTGAAGTATTTATTGGTGAGCAGTGGAACTCGCAGGGAACCGTCAACAAACAGGCCTGCACATTTCCTGAAAATCTCAGAATCAGATGAGAAGTGTTTTAAGCTTATCAGAAGGATTTCAGGCACACGCATTCAGATGGACAAACCGAAACGATAGTCAAACTTCCCAGAACGGTCTTAAACGTAAAATATTTTGCACAAAAAAATCTTTTTTTTTTGCATATCTCGAAACTGAAGTCAGTGTTTCTATGCTGATGAATGCATTAAAATCTAATTTGTGTTCCAAGACTGACTAAAACGAATTTCAATGATGGAAGTATCCAAACATTTCATTTTCCCAAATTTTAAAGGCATTGAAATAGTTCCATTTTCTATGTGTTCCGAAATCACCTATCAGAGAATTTAACCACTGAAAAAAAGTAGTTTCCTTCGTACGAATCGAATCCAAGTAAAACAGAAATACTGTGCTCAAGTTCTTGAGCATAGTATTTAAAATCATTGAGATGTCATCAACCCACGCAATAGTTACACAAGAAGAACCATTATTTCAGCAACTTCAGGAACGGTATGGATCTGTATGCACTCGATTAGCCCATGAAATTGGAAGCATCTCTCGGAAACTAGCGCACGAGCAAAATGACCACCTATTTCTTATAAGATGTAGAGCAGCAGATATATCCTTCTCATATTGTAAACAACGTCAAAATTTGACGTTTAATGTACTTACTCTTTATTGCAATCTAGCCATCCATTCAAAAGGAATATTGAGAATGTATGTCAAAAATTCAAACAAGCTCTTCTTTTTATAGAAATCAAGATATGTCTTTGGGAACTTAAACAACTCACAAAAATCAAAAACTTAGTATAGAAAAGTTTAAAAACTTGGTTGACAATCACACTTACCAAATCAATCAACAAACCAACCAAATTTTATGAAAAAATATTCAAAGAAATCAAAACCTCCCCACTACAAAAGTTTACTCACTTGCAGAACAATAAGGTATGAGACAAACCTAATACTAATAATTGGTTAGTAAATCTCACTAAATTAGAGGTCCCACCAGAAGCAAAAGAACTCCTAAGTCTTGGTCCGAAATTCAGTATAGATTACAATATCACGACCCAAATTATCACACAAAAAACTGACTGCCTCTCAAGATCCCCTAGAAACTTTCTACGTAAAACAGAAATTTAGATGTTCATAAAGGAAAGAAGGAAACCAGAATTAGTCGAAAACTCATGGTCTATTTCCACAAAATTGAAAAGTTACAGACGTTGAATCGATTTCAAGTATCACTAACAAAAATAACTGAGTAAACAATGGATAAGTTACTATTTGTTGCTGATGACTTAACCGTCGAAATCGATTTAACGTTTATAACTCTTTAATTGTGTAGAAATGGACTATTTTTCTACAAACTGTGTGTTGGGTTTTTGTTTGTGTATTTTTTCCATCGCGAATGATTTAGTGCATATATGTCGTTTCTGACACTAGCAACATTCATTGACATACAAAACCTTGGAAGTTCAAGTGAGGAGTAAGTCAACGTTTCTGGACACATGAGATGGATGTTCAAACATGTACCTAACTATTATCTCGAAAGTGGTCTCTACCCTTAATAAAAGGCTAAAGAATGTGCTATCTCTCCCAGGGCAGGCTGCAAGCTCCATTATTTACAATAACCCTTCTATGATAGAGGTGGTCAGAGGAGCCCTTATCTCACGACGGAAGAGATACGGAAAAAAAGGGTCCTTTATCGATAGCTATTGGAGCTCCACAGCGACCTTTTTCCTACCGTCCAACCAACTTCTTTCATCTACGTATCTCTTTGCAACCCGTTCCCGGTTTTCGCAGCCCCCTGCACGCGTCGAGCTTACGAATGTGTGGGGATGGAGTCTGCACTTTCACCTAGAATGTATGGCCTACCTAAGAGGTATTATTTTATGATTTAAATGATTAACAGGAGTACAATCCAGTTCTTAGCGACCGACCCGACAGTTCCCCCACCCCCCCGCTCAACACTCCTTCAACTAACCTTCGGGTGGGCTCCTTCCGCCCTTTGTTATCCCGGCATCACCGCTTTTCCGTCCGCCCAAGGGGGTCATTCGTGTACCTGCCAATTTGGCAAGCACTACCCTCTCTAGTAAGTTCCAATTTTCATGCTACATTACCTCAATATCAATAAATTGATAATCTTGCCAATTTTTCATCTTCAGTACTTGAATGTGTAAAATTAATCATTTAAATGATCTGAGTAGAACCATAGAGGTCTACTGTCCCGTTTTTTTTTTTTTTTTTTTTTCTTCTGTAACGGACTATTCAAACTACCAGACAGCTCACAACAACAATCATACAATAAGTACTCATTGAATCAAGATATAGTTTTCTGCAGGAAGTCTGAATGATAGCCTGCCTAGAAAATGCGCGGGTATCTTTAAAAATGTGTTGTAACTTGAATTGAACCCAATCCCTGGTGGCACCTGAAATTATTGTCCAATCCATAAAAATCACGGCAAACGTTCACATTGGAAGTCATCCATTACAAACAAACCTTGAGTAGAGTTGCAGACCCAAAAATTAATCGCTTTTGCTTATGACATGCAATTTTTCTATACGGTAGTGTCGATTGCTGTAATGCAATTAAATCTATTTCCACAATAAATGAAATTACATACATGTACAAATTAGAATGTATAGCAAGAAAATATAATCCTCCAATAAGAACGTGCTGCCCGTGTTAGGAGGATGAGCGTCTGAGCATGTATGTTTTTTTCTCTCTAATTTATCCCTTTGATGTTTATTATATCACTATGATAATACAAGCTTCATTAAATTTGAAGAACAAAACTAAATAAAAATAATCGAGAGAGCGATTATTGAATTTCAGGAGCGATTATATACATAGAGCACTCAAATCGGTTCTCAACCAAAATACTTTTTGTGTGCCTCCTGAAATTCAGCGATCGCTCTATCACATGTGAAACACGAACACTCCAAAGCTTAGTAGAAATTCAAACCATGAATGATTGAATAATAAACCCCAGTGAAAGAATTTGCAGCGTTTTTACTAAGACTTATTACTTTCCATATGATTGATCTTTACCATTATCTAGACTCCGTAGTAACGTCAAACTGGTTCTTTTGAACAAAAAAACCAAGGAGCCTTGGTATTTGTTACCTACTTCTACCGCTCGATAAACGATGTGGGTTGTTGAAGAGACCCTGTCGGTCATTATTTGTTTTACAGATTCGAGGGCGTGTCGGAGTAACGTGACGCTAGTATGATCCCGGGGCATGTTGACACTGATTTAAACGGAGGCTCCACTCGGTTATGCATCCAATTGGTGCGGATGAGACCGACGGATCACAATGCCCAGAAATTCAAACCCCTCTTTCCATCCTGGATATTTGCCGAACAGTGGGCGGTAGGAGGGTGCGATAGGTTGATGGAACCGCTTCCTAGTGTCAACAGCACACGACCTGCACGTTTCCCCTGTCCTACTGCTCCTGAGCGATTTCATCTCTTCAGCGGTTTCGCTGTCGCTCGGATATAATTCGCGAGATTACCTCAAACTCCGTTCCTTTAAATCTATTCTGCAAAAGGGGCAATTGAAGAGGTTTTCCTCAATACAAAATTCAACAGACAAGTGTCGTTTACCGTATAACTTGGGTGAGTACCTATGAGTATATTTACTACTAACTACGGAATTCTTTGTTTAAATAATGCAATAAGAATTGGAATAATTTTATGTTTTTGAATATAAACTCATAACGCTATAGCCCCTTATTCGCAGGTAGCTATGAAGGATAACAACTTTCAGCATGGACCACGGAAAACGTTTTGTTTGGAGAACTAGTGCGGAAAATAATGTCCAATATACCCTTCACAATGACACAGGGACAACCCATGTTGATTGCAGCTCAGGATATAACCCAATAAGCGGATTTTCAGCTCTCATGTCAATTACCGTTTTCTTAAGTTACTTTGGCTTTACCACCTTGGAGCCTAGCCGTCGAAATCTTGTCCTAATTTCGGTTTCTATGTATGCGTTATTGACGAAAAATCCATAGCTCATGTAGTACTACAGGCAAAACTTCCCTTAGCCGTCCTTTGGCAGTATGACTTATTCCGGTTAAGCGCAATCAAAAAAATTGGTTGGGTTATCAAATATTCATGAAATCTTCAGTAGAATTTGAATCTGCAATAAAAAATTGGAGGTTCTCGTTTAAAACAAGAAAGTTAGTGTCAATTGCGCAGTTGCGCGGAGTGCGCAAGGATGATATTTGAGATCCTTGGATGAAAAGATGAAGATTAAAAAAAAAACATTTCTCGTTTACTCCCATTTTGAAGATTTTAAGAGGGGGGGGGGGGGGTGGGACAATTATAAATATGATTCGTTAGAAACCTTTGTGGGACATACTGTATAAATATGATTCGTTAGAAACCTTTGTTTCTATTCACGAAAAAATGTGCATCTGTGTTCTATTTTTGAATAAAGTGGTAAATAGAAACCACAACCAATCCAGGCGAAGTATTTTAGAAGAACTCCCAGCTTATTTTTAACGTTTTAAATATGAAATATGTCCAATAGCAAACATAGCTGAACTCATATCCAAGCTCAAAAACATTATTGCAGAATGAAGAATTGAAGTTCATAAAGTACTAAAAATCGTGATTAGGACTTTCTCAATACATGGGATCAAGGAAATGAGGAAAAAATGCATAGGTACTACTGCCTCATTGGTGAGATTACCATAGATAAAAATATGACAAAATGCTCCTCAAATGCAGCTTTATGGGCATAGTTATGATTTTAGCGTACATCTATTCCGATGTCAGTAGGTGTTCTATTTCAAGCACTCGCAAATATTCAAGGTTTCCCAAATATATAGTTTTCATCAGTTGAGAATGTCCCCAATTTCAGCTTCTCCTCCTGTAACTGTTGTGGAAGTTTCATTATAATGAAATGTTGCCCTGTCACAAAGGTAGCGCAGCCAGTTATCAGAGTAAGTTCAGATTGATGATTGCTTCGGCTCTACTAAACTAATTCAGGGGTAGGATGGTAGAGGGGACAAAGCGACGGACTCGAGATAATGGCCTTAGAGAGGTGAAACAAGCAGGTGAACACATCTCAAGAACAATAGGCAGGCGCTAAGGGAGATAGAACGATCTGTTGCCAAGAGAAACTAATGCCCTCAGATAGCACGCTAAAGGCCGCGTTCTGTGCCATCCCTGTACACCTTTCTAATAATAAGCTTCTCTCACAAAGGTACCCAAGGCAACCGTAGTAATCAACTTTCGCAACGCTGTTTTAGCTCTAGTTATTTCATTTTGCTGAGTGCGTGAATCCCCGCAAGGAGGGGAGGAGTCAAAATATTAATTTTAAGAGAAGTCTTACAGCTTCTCATTATGCATTCCGTTCGTACGCTTCCCACACATCTTACGTAAATAATGATTAACAACTTCCCACCATACAAAACGAGGATCTTATTGTGCTCAACTCCTTAGCTAATGTCATTTTTAGTGTGTTTCAGAACAAACATAACGGATAGGAAACAGGAGAAATAATAATTCGGGATAGTAATACTACCTGTAATAAACACATTTTCTCAACTCTAATTATTTAAAATGAGTCCCTACTTCCCAAAAGAGGAATATATATTTTTTTCGTGATTTTATTTATTGCAACTGATCGTAGTATACATCATCTAGCAATATTTTATCTCATAAATGAACACGATGTACAGGGTGAGATTTCAACAAACCAACCCTTCAGAGTAACACACTGTTTACTGGAACACACTTCACTATAACTTGCACCGCACAATCAGGTCCAGTGGCTTGTTACGGTTGAGGCGCCGCAATTCTCCTTCGTTATCCAGAACGTTCTTGTGCTGCTGGAGGCGTTTTTCGTGCTTCTGGGAGTATTTCATGATGATTTCGTTGACTGTTTCCAATCTTAGGTCACGATGAATGTCATCATTTCGCATATACCAGGGGGCACCAACTATGCTTCTCAGGACTTTGTTCTGGCAAGTTTGTATTTTCTTTACGTTAGTCTTTTTGGCACAGCCCCACAGTTGAATCCCGTATGTACAAATAGGGCGTAAAATCTGTTTGTAAATAAGCAGTTTATTGTGAAGTGAAAGACGGGAATCCGCTCTCAGCAGCCAATACATTATCCTGTATTTAATCTTCAGTTCCTCTTTTTTCTTCTCGATGTGACGATTCCACACCAATTTTGAATCGAGAGTCATCGAGAGTAAAAGAGGAATATTGTCTTTTTTTTAACAACATAATTGAAATTTGTTATCAGTTGATTTCTGATTTAAGTTTCCTAACCCAATATTTCAGGAGAATAGTTCCGACCGGTGCCCGCGGGGTAATTTAGTTTGGAATCTATATCTCAAAGTTTATCCAAGTTGGTAGGACATTTTAAAACTACTCCTTGTTACCCCTTAAAAATTTAAATATGTTGTTCAAACCACAAAAACAACCTACAACAAATAATACGCAGGTTGATTCCCCCGTACGATTTTTTAAAAGTAAAACTAGACCGAAAATGGAGCAAAACGCTGCCAACCGCAATGTTCTATCTCAATCCGTTCCGTAGATATGATTTTTCAACGATTTTTTCGAGGAAACCACGTTTTTTTGTTTTCATAAAAGCTGCGTTATATACACTTTGCTCCAATGTTTTTCAATTTTTTAGTACATTTTCGGATTTAGCATTAAATTTCCAATAAGATGGTGGTGCAGGTTACCATAAAAGCCACTAACTTTGCATCGAATGAACAGCTCAAACTTTAACTTATGTAGGAAAGTTACATTTTCTTATTTTCCATTATCGCTCATCAATTTACTAAGATACCACCCACAAAACTGCAAATTCCATAAAAAGTAGTGCATTTAACCAGCTTTCGAATAATATAGTCACATTCATGATTTTGGTCCGATTTCGTTGAGAAATTCACATTTTAAATCCGAAAAACATGGTGCATTGTTTTGGTAGGAAAATCAGGTACCTACTTAGTAAGTAAATTATGATATTCCCATCATATATCATAATCTGTTTTTTTATACAAAACAAACTCTTCTGCGGAAGAGAAAAGAAAAGTATTGTTGATAGAAAATAAACGTTTGGTCTGTTTAGGTATCAAAATAACAGTGACTTCGCTTGTTGATTAGCAGTTATTTCCTTTTAAAACGGGACGGGTTTAATATTCAGTTTGTCGATACACCTTCTTGGATATGGACACATTTTTTTCCTGACAGATTGAATGGTGCGAGTTACCTGGATTTTTTGCAAAACGATCTACCACCACTTCTTCGTGATATTCCACCAAACGTTCAGCAAAATATGGTACCTAAACAGACCAAACGCTTATTTTCAATAAAAAATACTTTTCTTTTCTCTTCCGCAGAAGCGTTTGTTTTGTATAAAATACAGATTTTAATAATGGGAATATCATAATTTATCTACTAAGTAGCTACTTGATTTTCCTACCAAAACAATGCACCATGTTTTTCGGATTTAAAATGTAAATTTCTCTACGAATTCGGATCAAGATCAAAAATGTAACTATTATTCAAAAGCTGGTTAAATGAGCTAATTTTTATGGAATTTGAAGTTTTGTGGATGTTCTTTTAGTGAATTAACGAGCGATAATGAAAAATAAGAAAATGGAACCTTCTTACATAAGTTAAAGTTTGAGCTGTTCATTCGAAGCAAAGTTAGTGCCTTTTGTGGTAACTTGTGCTACCTTCTTATTGAAAATTTAATGCTAAATCCGAAAATGTACTAAAAAATTGAAAAAAAAATTGGAGCAAAGTTCATTTTAGTACACTACAAGAGAATCACCCTGTATAAACCAACAAATACAAAATTTTAAGGTTTAATTTTGAAACGTCATGTTCATTCAGCGTGATTAGTATGCCCTATTTGCCCGATCTCGCTGAATTTCGAAGGGTGATTATGATACCCCTTCTTGATTAAAGTGTGTATTCGTCTAAGTGAGCCTATCTTTCTTGGATTGCGCCTCGTAGCCCCTGAGAGCAGAAAGGACCCTTACTCAATCCCGGGGAGGTTGAGAAGAATGGTATGGCTCGTTATTCAGGATGCCTTGTCCGGAAATTTCCTTGAAAAGTAGGTAACTTCTTGCGGAGGCACTGCTGGTTGAGGCAAACTTTCTTTCTGAATGTTTGATTTTCATCCGATTCCTAAAAATTAATTTTCAGCTTGACAACAAATGATCTACCAGGTCAACCATAATTTATTATTTCACCCAATCGTGGGAGGAAACAGTAAATTATAAATACGATCATTTACACATTTCGATACTAATATTATGAACTCATGATAGAAGGAAGGAATGAGTCTCATAACTTGCAGAAGTTTCTCTTGATGGAAATATTTTGAGCTTCAACATTGTTTGATGGGTGAAATGTATTCACAATGTGATACGAATAAACTTATAATGTTTTCATAGGTGGGAATGGGTGTTTGTATGTAGTGATATGAATCGCTGTTCTAAAACACATATCCTCTGAGGATTGCGTTGCTGAATAAAAAACTTCACTTAGAATTTGGAGATTCCCTTAAATGATGTTTTCATTTTAATACTATTTTAATTCTCAAATAAGTGCCACAAATGAAGTGACAGCAACGAAATTTTAACAGTTCATAGAATCAGCCATCTTTCTCATCAATTTAGCAACAGGACAACATACTTCAGTCGGAATGGAGAGAGACCCCGACCAATAAACTACGCCCCCTCAAGGAAGAATATTTACTGAGCTACACAATGGGAGAAGAGAAGGAAGATTCACTTCAAAGAGAATGGGTATTTCGGTGTGATAGGAAATTTAGAGTTTACCAGTTGAATGTCTTTCAGAAGCATGAAATAAGAGCACCAGTTATTGGGCACTAGAGAAAGTTTCCAATTGTGCCAAACAAAAGTGATGTTTGTTTATTTTCATGATTTTCAAACAACGTAATATCCCAAAAATGGGATCTGTAAATTTTGGCAGCATTTTATGTTGAAAGGCTTATTTTAATCGATTTTAACATAATTTTAGTTGCGCGAGTTATTGCCCACATTAGCCACTGATGCATTAATCGCTAGCCGCTTTACGTTTTCGTATTATTTTATTATTATTATTATTATTATTATTTTTTCGTGCCAGCATGGTGCGTTGGGGTTGAGAGGGTGGTGGGAATCCAATTTTGGTGTTGTGGTCTTATTTATATTTTTTGGTTTATTTTTCCAATAAAGAACCTTTATAATCGACCGCGAAACAAAAATTTTTCCTTCAAAGTAAAGTGGTAGTTTTTTAGTTCGATTCAGATAGGAATTATCCGTGAATCGAATGAGAACACTTGAGCTACTGTCATCATCCGTTCGCTCACCATTCAGAAAACTTCATCTACGTTTAATACAAATTGGACAGGTAGACGGTCGAGCTGAAGAGCCGGTCGCCAGTTTTCATCTTTAATACAATTACAAGGTATGGAGGCGCGGGGTGAGTGCGTTAGATATGTCCTACAAACTGCACAAATTACAGGTAGACCAGCTATCTAATGCAAAAATAATAAACCTCTGTGTTTTTACTTATTTACTGATTTTATTGATTGTCGATCTTTTTAAAGATGTTCGAATCTTCTGGTACGTAAGGGAACGTCAGAACCTTTTGGTTGTGGCCGTACGTGGTTTAGACATGAAAGCGTTCGAACTACGGGAGTTGGAACTAACTGTCCCGAACTCCTCAATCCCCGCTCCTTTTCACATCTATTAGCTCGATCCCGATGTGGTTTGGGACTGTTTCTACGGACAAACCATTCGAAAGTTGGGTGTACTTTTACTCTTTCAGAGGTACCAACTCCAAGCCTTTATCCTAGCACATGTTCGAACTGCCTGCAACACGATCACCGAAATCCAAGGGATCAGGAAACAACACGAATTGTTCCCATTGATTACAGTGGCGACTTCCTCAAATACGGAATATTCGGAAAAGTACAAAAAAAAAGTGTAAGTGTGTGTGTCTATGGGTCAATTTTTTTTCACTATTCAACATTTTGAAAATTGAGAAAATCAATAATAACGTTATAAATTGGATTCTAAGCATCTCAAAAAGTAGCCAACGTTCTTGCAATAATGAACCTGTGTAACCGATAGAAAAAAAAGTGTTTACTCCACCCTCTCCCCCGTTTCCTATCTAAAGTTGTTGGTTCACATTTCAAGATACGTGGGTTTCATAAATGGAATTCCATCTGTCCGTCCTCCGAAGCTTTTCTCCAGAACAACTAGAAGAACGCTTACAAAATTTCGCTCTAAATTCCTTCATCGATCCGGAATGTACCAGTAATTTCGACATCTTATCCAATCAATCCTAAGGGATAATATTGGAGAATTCAACTATCTATTTAAAAATCGAAATCACGAAAACATTCTATGTGAGGGAATAGTTATCAGGACGTCCCTCTGAAGCAATGCTTAGTTATTAGAGGGACACCTATTAGGATTGATCCAGGGGGCTTTGGACAAAGCAAACATGAGAAAAAAAATGTCATACAAATCAATTTCATATCATTCTGAAAACGAGTCAGTGAAAAAAAAAACGATAGGTGTGTCTGTCTGTGACAATTTTGTCTGCAAATCTTAACCACTTTTCATCATTCTTTTTTGGTTCCTTCCCAATTTTACTCTAGTTGTGCATCCAACTTCGGAAATTTTGAGTTTCATGACGATAGAGAGGAGTTGGATGGGGCAATCCCGGAACAGTGTGTTTTTTAAAAATAATTTTCAAGATTCCTATTTCATTCGATTGCAACTTTGGTCTAGTTAAGAAACAAACCTTGAAATCAAGGCAAAACTGTTGCTTTGCCGACAAGAGGGGAAATAGAACGTGTACCAAATAGCCAATCCTTCCAATCGCTGTCCAAGTGAGAATTCTCGACCGATTCACTCCGTTATTTTATTTTTTTCAACCAAGATGAAGAAACGGTTGCTGATTTTCTTCGTTATTTGTTGTTCGACTAAGAAGTTTGTTCTTCTTTAGAAACACATTCCAGATATTTCTCATTTACTTATGGAAGAGGGTGAATGGAGGAAGTAATAGTAAGAAATCGTCATCACTATTTTCATGTTTTTTTAGATCCCGATTTTTAAAAAGACACTTCTTTTTTGCAGCCAAACTCAGATATTTTGAACGTTATTTCGGGAAGAGGGTTCGGAGGGATATAGAGGGATCTATTCTTGCGTTCCTCATACCAACTATAATTCCAACTAGATTCAATGAGTTTTAATTTTTACTTGCAGCTCTCCTCTATCCCTTTTTCTCATTCATAATAGAATTGTTAATAATTAACGCAGTTGATACCAACGAAGTTTTTAATCATGACATTTTGTATGTATGAAAAGGATGAGAGAGCATTTTAACAACTTCACTTTCCTAAGCTACAAGTAATAAACAACAACTGAAGAGATGTGTGGTGGCACCACGACGTCAATGCCTAAATTCTACTTATACTTATGACATAGTAAGTTATAGACTGAAGAAGTCCTCGCTGCAGGACGAAACGTATCTAATCAAATACGAAGAAATAAATACGCTCCAAACAAAAGATTCAACTATAATTCCCTACCTATTTTTGTACTTTTTGTTTATTATACTCAAGAATAAATGTTTAAAATCGACCAAAATTTCAATCAAGAAATTTTTGCAGTTTAAAAAAATATTTATAAGACTTAACGTTCATAATTATGTTTATAAGTGTGGTCGTGTGCAAACTGGGTATAGAGACGTATCTGTAATGCGTGCTTGTGTTTGTTTTCGTTTGAATTAGATAGAGATTAGTTCCTTGATAAACGATAATTTATTCGGTCATGTTTTTGAACACGAGCGCATGCTACAAAAAACTATTGGTGGGGACCTGTTGAAGGTGGTTGCTATACAAATGTACACTTCGTTTTTCGTACATAACTTATTATAAATTTGCTGACAAGTTAACAGTAGATAAGGCTCATATTTTATGTTTTGTGGGTAATCCAAACTTCTCCTCTGGATTGAAGTTTCGTAATTTTCTGGGAATACCCCGATTTTGCTCGTAAAGCCCCTATTTCTTAGCATTCCCTCAATCTCAATTTTATCCTCAGAAAAAATTTTCAAAGATAAAGTCGGCTGTAAGTTGCATCCTCAGGAAATATTGGTTGTCATAGTTTAATTTTCGACTGAATAAACTCGGTTTCCCAAATAGGGAAAATCTGCTGTGATTTCGTGACTCAAACTTAATTCTAAAAAATGATCAATTATGTGTCCCTCAGGAAGTTTGATGTTATTTCCAACGTTATCAACAAATTTGAATTTACACGGCAAATTAAGGTAGATATGAGCAATTTAATGACGTAAAGTCAAAATCACGAGAGAATTTCAAAAATAAAAAACGCGTTTTTTGGGGGCGGTTTTAAAAAATTCTTAGGGAGCAAAAGTTGTTGCAAATTAGTAGTAAAATTTAGTTGCAGAAATTAGTTGCCGTAAGGCAGACCGATTTTGTTTACACCCTTTTACATGGGTGTTACATGGCCCCGGAGATGTTGTAGCTTAACCGGTCGTAGCAAATCTCAAAGAAAATAGGTAAACACGGATGGAGGTGTTGTCAATTATTTTAAAGTTTATACAGTACTGTAACAAATGGCCCTTTTTCCAAAGATGGTGAAAAAAAGATAAAATGCACTAATGGCTCAATATATCGTAACCCTAAAGAAAGTTATTGGGTAAAGTTCAGTCTCATCTTGGGGAAAGACGAGAAAAAAATGTAACAAAGCTTCAAGTTTTTCTTTCTCTTGACGGGAAAAAGAACCATTATTTCCAGAAAGTTTGGTCTTGAAGAAATAAAGGCGCAAAAATAATGGCATGGAGGAAATAGGTGGGGAAGGAGAACGTAGGGAAAAGAGAAACAGTCCACCTGCATCAGCTCGAAACAAATCTTGTTTGCTAAAAAAAAGTCGCGAATCAATGTAGAAAACTATATATAATATAACTTACTTGTATTCTACGTATTTTATACAACCTAGCATTATTATAACACGTAATAAAGTTGATTTCCCACATCGATTTCTGATGAAGTTTTTCAGTAAAAATATTTACGTATGATCAAGGTTAATATAAAGTTGTAAATTCAAACATGAAGAGGTAAGACTGGATCGAAAGCGTACAACTTTTGATTCGGATAAACGACATAATAATGAACAATGGTATGTTGAGTATCCTTTTCAACAATACCGTCCCTTTCTGATTGCTGCTAGATCTACTCATCCCATTGTAATGTTTTGTTCTGCAACTATAGTAGTACCTAATACAAAATTAATTATAACTCAAAAATATAGCAGTGCGTTGGACTATAGGAAATTAATGTGGGTTCTCATAGCTGCTACTGGAATAAGTTAGTACCATCATTACTAATCCGTTTAATAGAAATGGAATACGTAGGTAATAGGTTTGTTGGGAGTCATACGGATACAATCAATAAGAACGGATTAAGATAGAACGTTGTCTGTATTTCCACGAAAGTAATGAGTTCCACAGTTAGTTAAGCGTGTTACTCATCACTTTCGTGGAAATATCGACAATGTTCTATCTTACCCGTTTCTATTGAAATGGGTTTCCACAACTTCGTCGCGAGTGACTTAGTCCGTGATGCAATCAATTAACTATTGGACAAATGAGCCAATTATTACTTTTTCCATCCATTTAGAGAAGAACTGAGTTGAAAAAACGCTGCAAATTCTTTCACTGGGGTTTATTATTCAACTTGATTCATGATTTGAATTTCTACTAAGCTTTGGAGTGTGCGTGTTTCACAGGTGATACAGCGATTATTGAATTTTTAGGAGATATGCATAGAGCACGTAAATCTGTTCTCAAACAAAATACCTATTTGGATTGATCAGTTGATCATATTTGTATGCCTCCTGAAATTCAATAATCGCTCTATCACCTGTGAAACACGCAAACTCCAAAGCTTAGTAGAAATTCAAATCATGAATCATTGAATAATAAATCCCAGTGAACGAATTTGCAGCGTTTTTATTGCAGATTTGGATTCTACACCCTTTGAAACTTAAACCATGAAATTTTCAGGGGGGGTTAAATTTTTTTTTTTTTTTTCAAGAGCCATTACAATGGTTTCTATTGAATAATAAACCAAAAATTGTAAATAGCGTTTGGAATTTGTTTCGATAGTTGAGAGTTGAGCTCCTGCTCAACCCTCGAAACCTCGTATGTAACATTGGTGATTGATTGATAATAGCCCAACCCCTTTCTCTTTTGTGGCACGAGAACGCTAAACTATATATCCCTCATCGAATGGAATAAACTTTATGCCAAACAGAGGAACACTTGGTATTTCTTCTTGGGACAACTAACTGATCCTCCGGTCATAGAAAGTGGAAAGTATTTTTTTCTTGTGCCCGAGGAATCCGACGAGAAATAATTCGTCATTTTACTCGGAACAAGTGGAAGACCCCTCCACCCCGCCCATTCAAGTATAGTTCCTAGATTTCTCAACCTCCTTTTATATCCTTCCTAGATCCATCTCTGCCCTTCACTACATTTCCTGTTGTCTTGCTTTTATCGTTCTTACGTTCAATTTCCTTTTTTGGTGGAACCAGAATGGGGTTTTCTCCGTTTGATGGATTATGTTTAACTAGAGGGTCACAAATCCGTTGCGTTCTATGTGATGTATTGTTTGCGGGTTTTGCTCGGAGGAGTGAATAATTTTGGCCAACTCACTATATGTTTTCATAGGGGGATATTTGGGGATCGGATGTAATTACTCGACAGTGGTAAAAGTTGATGACGACACCGGTAGTTTCAATCTAATAATAACAACAATGATCTTTTTTTGTCTTTATGATCATTACATGATGAATTAATATCAATCTTTTTATACAATATTGTCTGATTCCCCCATTATTGGAACTTATATTTTCCTTACAGGACCAGGGAGGCCCCGGGGCCAGCAACATCCCCCCGGTGGATGTTTCACCCGGAGACGCGGATTGCCGCGTCACCGCGCCGAAATATTTTGCAAACTACACGTGGCGGGTTCTCCGCCGCGTGAAGCCCGCGTGAAACCCGTCGGGCCATACTAGACAAGGCGGTTCAGACGCGGGATGGACGCGGTGGAGCTCGGTTGTATAGCTGGGGTTGTCCAACTCCAGCTATTTTAACTACTAGGAAGAAACGCAAGAAGAGGCGATGGGGGACGCATCCGACGATGCCAAACAGACTGACCACAGGAATATTCCGTGTGATGTTCCCGATCCCGATTACTATAGTCCTTACTTTTAACATTATGAAGGGCAGGCCGAGCCTCTATCTCGCAAATAAACTGTACAGTAGACGCTACGCAGTTCAGCTGCCGCCCGCAGTGACACCGCTGCGTGTAAAATGGCTGGGCGAGATTTCCGACGCGGGTTTGACCCCGACCTCGTCGTCAACACCCCGCTCCCGCCTGCTGCCGCGTCCTTCCGCGACGTGAATCCCGCTCGTGTAGACACGCTAATTTAACGCAATGGTTCCTGTCGAGCGCGCGGTCCCGACGCGGCAATCCCGTCGCGGTTTTCACGCTCGTGTAGAATGGGCCTTAGGCCGTGCTTCAACACGGCAGTGGCGGGTTTATTTCCTTGTCTGCTCACCTGGTGGGTTTTCATTCCCTGGGATGTCGTTCATCCTCGAACCTTGGGCGGTGTTTCTTCCCTGAGTAGCATAGAGCCACGGCTAGAGCTACTGGATATTTACAGTTGATTAATTCACCTATTGTCTATACTGTTCATTCATTTAGAGGTTGTTCCAAGGGTTAGAACGAGGGGCCATAAGATGACTGATACGGTTTCGGTAGTAGGAGAATGAGGCTGATTTCAACACCCAGGTTAAGAGGTCGAGCTAATGGAAAACAACTATACATTTTGGAGGATACTGGGAATCGAACCGGCAATGTTGCGTTTATCAGAACGACGTCTTTGCACTCACGGCTACCTCAGGTGGTGTAGAGAACTTTCCGCTCCAATTCAATATTTAAAATAAAATAAAAAATATCGATAAAATTTAGCGATTTTGTATTGATTTTGATAAATTTTGATAAGAGATTAATAAATTAATTTTTTAATGGCATGGGAAACAGTGGAGGAACATCGCAAGATGCTTGTGTTGAATAATGTAACGATAAATTTGTGAAACCTCCAAGGCAGAAACAACTATCGGATATTTAAAACATTCGACTCGGCAAGATTGAGGGTGTGAGCTTACAACAGAACCCCCTCTTATGACGTCTCTCTTTCTGAATTAAAAAATGCATATCCAATTACTGAAGGTAGAGGTATATCCTAGTTCGTTTGATGTAAAATTATTGCCAAAAAGCTCGAGTCAACCCTGCAAATATAGTACGAAATAATCTCTCTGGCACTACTTGAAAAAACCAACAGTTATATAATTACATTAGCATAATAGAAACCCAATTAACAGTTGTCTAATTATCCCGACCACTAGCTTAACTGAGGTCGTCACCCCGTTTGCAACCACTGTCACGCCTTAACCAGATTTTCATGTAACGCGATTTTATTCTTCTTGTCACATCATCAACTTTTTCATAACGTCTCTCAACAGAGAGGGATTCATATTGTTTTTGAACTGTGAAAAGAAAGAACCTCCTTAAAAATATGTTTCAGGACTCCTTTTAACTATATTTACACAAAATTTTGGAGACAGAGTTATGGATAGTAAACGCGTCCAGTACCCACCGTTCCCATTCGGCTGTTGCTGGCCGCTCGTCTTCGCGAATGATCATGTCAAACAAGACCTTTCCGCTTCCCCCATTATGTACTTCTCACTCGATTGGAAGGATGGTCTTACATCAACACGGGTAGTACCATTAAATCCAGTAAATCACTTATCAAAATAAGCCCAAAAATTAGCAACCCTAATTTTAGATTTCAGCTCTTGAATATTACTCCTCTGGGTTGATTGAAGCAGATCATTCTTCGATGGTCTATGGATGACTTTTGAACCGAATTTCCTGAACTTTGATCCAGAAAATAGGAGAAAAAATGAGCAATTTTTTCAATTTGATTTTGAAATCTAGGCATCTTTAAACGAAACCAACTAATTTTGATGGGTTAGAAGAGGAGGGGACTACAAAAAGTTGTTCTTGGTAAATCATACATTGTTGAAATTATCAACCACAAACCATCGACACTCGATTGTGTGTGTGGCCATGTCAATGCGTCTCCCGTACCTTCTTTACAGGCAAAACAAGCGAAGAATCTCAGGAGACCTTACATACGCACACTTTCTGGCGTTTCTAAGAATCTCTTAGCTTCGATTCCCTATGTCGAAGGTGCAATCCTAGAAAATTACACTGCATCCAATAGATTGGAAAACCAACCAGCAAGTTGGCTTTACCACAACAATGGTGTCATCTGGTAGTAGCAGAAGAGCTGCGAAACAATCCAATATGAGGACTGAAGAGTTGGAGGTATATGTCGTGTGGTTCGCCTTGGCCATATGCTTCCTGTAATTAAACAACTCCGGTGTGCTGCTGGATTTAAACATATTTTCGTCTTGCGTTCTCACTCACGTTCCCCTATTTTGGCATTTCAAGTTATGGGAGAGTGGTGGTGGGAATGGAATGAGAAAGACGGATTAAGATGAAAGAAATCGGTAACTGTAAACCTCACCGTTGATTTTTAGTTTTCGTAAAAATTGGAACCAACATTTTCGCTTTCCTGGAACGCATTTTTGGCGTGTTGGAGTAATCAAAAATACACAACTATAGACATTGCTGTAAAGAATGAGATTTTATTATAATACGAACCGAACGAATACAAGGAAGCGAATAATAATTTTCCAATCAAGCGAGACGACAGCGAGCTTGAACAATAGCCTACCTACTGTGTACGCGCTGCTAGGTTACTTGAACAATAATAATTATTGTAGGTACTATCGCTTTCCGAAAGTGATGCATATTTTAATAGTCAAAGTTAAAATGTTCATGCTACATCACTCCCTCCCAATGACGACGTCCAGAAAGCGCACATTGGGTCGCACAAGTCTACCAGATCTGGTGTGATGAGGTGTAGTTGGCGTTGGAGTAGCTGGTGGCTGAGATCGTCTTGTCTGAGAGTCGTCATTCACAATTTCAGGTTGCGGTGATGGCAGAGTTCTATGGTCTGGATGATGAAGTACGAACGCTGGCTTAAGTCTGTCAGCAGACACAACGATTTGGCGATCTGGGAGTTGGATTTTGAAAGTTTTGTCCGATCGCTCAATGACTTTGTAGGGTCCTGTATAAGGTGGTGTGAGTGGAGGTGCGACATGATCCCGTCGAAGGAAAACATGAGTTGATGTGTCAAGGTCCTTATGTCGGAAACATGTTTTAGCACTGACACGGAATGCGGCAGGTCGGAACTGAGCCATAGCTTCTGAAAAACGACGAATGGCGTCCTCTGTGATAGGTGGATGATTGAAGCGAGAAAAGAAGTCACCTGGCAAGCTGAGAGGTTGTCCATAAACTGCTTCTGCGCAACTAGTGTCGTTGTCCTCCCTAGTAGTTGAACGTGAGCCTAGGAGTACTGTAGGCAGTAGTTGAGTCCAGGTAGAATCATCTAATTGTGCCATGAGTGCAGTCTCTCCACCTCTCAACACAGCCACATTCGTTCGGTTCGTATTATAATAAAATCTCATTCTTCACCGCAATGTCTTGAGTTGTGTATCTTTGATTACTCGAACACGCCAAAGTGGTGACCCCGACGTGATGCATATTTTAATATTCAAAGTTAAAATGTTCATGCTACACATTCAGTACTTTTTACACTTGTTTACTTCGGCTAACTTTTGTACAAAGAAGGAAGGAAGAAAGAAGAAATCAACTTCAAAACAAATGCCACAAATGGTTTCACTGATTCTATGAGAGCGCTGAAAAGATTCAGTTATTGATCTACCTTGTTTAAGATAATGTATATAATACTGTGAAGGTAAGAAACATTATCTTTTCAAATTGAGTAGTCGACTTTCAAAAGCAGCGAAACGAGAGAGTGGAGAAGCAGGTATAGATATATGGGTATTTTACGAGGTCATCCTGCCACACGGACGGTCAAATGTAACTCCACTCAATAAAACCCGATTCCTGAATTCCATCTCCTTTGAAAAGGTAGGTTGAGCTCCCTAATGGCCTCGGATCCTTGTGGCCTTTTCCATATCTGCGTTACTTGATCCCTCACCACCGATCCATGTCTTTCTCTTTTCTTTACGGAATCGATGGCCCTTCCGGATTTTATTCGGAACGAAAACCCTTCCGTTCCTTATAGGAAAAGATCCATTTCCTTTCGAATCGGATCGTTTAAGCCGCAACCTGAAGGTCAGAGAAAAGTTATGCCTTTCCGAAATCAAGGGATTACGATTACCTCATACTTCAAATAAATCCTAGATCCGAAAATTGTATAGTTACAAATCATTTCTACCGTGTTATTTCTTGGACGTTCTCATGTCTTAGATGTAAACTTACCTTAGACCAGCGACAGTACTTTTCATAACTAACAACTCGCACTATTGATTGCTTGTTAATAAAATGGTGTGAGCGCTTGAGGCACTTTCTCATTTGAGATTCCGATCATGTTGGCGACAGTGGAGGCCATCTAGAGAACGAAGTAAACCCCTCCCCATATACCCTAGCTCAGGGGTGCTCAAACTTGGCGATATACCTCAATATTTTTAAACTACTTACGATCGACTCTGAGAGGCTGCAAGTATGTGTGATGCAGGGTTGTCGTACATACACGATACACCCTACCTACCTAGGTAGGGTGTACCTAGCATATATAGATATCAGCTTTCCGCACAATTTACATTATTTTAATCAAGGTTTGGGTTAGGTTTACTCAAGTTCTTCTCCACAATATCAATGAAAAAACTCCTAGTTATTCAAAATTGCGAGTTTATTCGTTGTAACAAAACAAAAGAGTTACATATGGTGTTAAACTTAACTAAGGAGTGACTTTGGATGTTGAAGCGTGGCACTGCAGGTCCTCAGCATGCTTTTCATAAGATGGTGCGTAACCACTTAGTGCTAATCGCAAGCATGATGACATATGATCGTCAGTTAGTCGATTGCGAAATTTTGACTTAATTATCTTCATTTCAGAAAATGCAGACTCGCACAAGTAAGTTGACCCAAACATTGCCGTCAGTTCAAGGGCGATTTGTCTTAGATTCAGATATAAAACACCAGAAATTTTTATCAGATGCTGTAGCTTTGAGATGCATATCTGATATAATCTGCACCAACTCATTTTCAAACGAACATGTGTACATATTAAACTGACTTGCTACTTCAGTAGCTAATTCCTTAATGTTATTACATGAAAAAGAATAACTCATAAATGATGCTATATTTACCAATTTACTGCAATCATAAAAACGCATTTCGAACTGTTCCACAATATTTGATAATTCAGCCTCATACGTATCATAATTCAACTGAGGAATCCTTGCTTTCAAAGACGGAAAATGTTTCAGATCCTTTCTTTTCAGTTGATCTATCATTTTTGCAGTTACCTACTTATTAAAAAATTTGTTCTTCTCGAGATATACTAAAAAAGCACTTGCAATCGATTGGCCGATTGCGATCGACCGTTTGAGCATCCCTGCCCTAGCTGCTCGCCCATAGACGCATCCAGCTCTAAGCTTAGACGGTCTGCAAGCTCAGTCCCCTTCTAACTAGTAAACCATTCGGAACATCTTAACATTTAAAAAGTTTCTCTCTATCCACTTAAAAAGTGTTGTTAATTAGTCGAATCATCCTCCTGGTATCTTAATAAGAGTAACTTAACGATAAACTAGTATAGTCTCAGATGTCTTCGAATAATTATGAATGCACGGAGCCAAGGTCTATTTCGATTACTCAACCTGTAATTCATACCTACTACCTCGTCGATGTATACTACTAACAGGTAAATAAACCCAAAATGTCTATTTGGTTTGGATATTGGCTCTGTCAATAACCAAGGTTATTTGGGTCAATGATCAATAATGTGAATATGTTTTCTGTTCATTTGAATTAACTGATTAAATCGGACGACCAATTCTAGCCTACAGAACGCACGCATTGCTAATTACGAATGTATCCCATAGCGCTATTTTCTGAAGCCCCTTCGTCTTGATTGCACCTTACTCTGTTCAAAATTTCATGTTCTAATGACGATTATTTCTTAATTTATTTTGTACGTGCCTAGTCATTAATCACAATCAACCTCAAACTGATTTTTCTTCTATTGAACCTTCACTCCAGAGCTTAAAACCCAAACAGACTCATGCATTCATAAGCATGCAGTGCTACTGATTATATTTTTGCCCGAACAAGCACGGAAGGGTAGTACCTTCAACCGTCTCACGACTATTTCACGAACACCTCAGCCATGTGTCCCTATGGTCTTCCGAATGCCGACAAAAACAAGGACAAAAGCAGCCAGCCGTGAGTCCCTTATTATTGGGACGCACATTTATACGCTTAACAGAAAGCGGGATTGAAAAAGTTTTATACAAAAGCTCCATACATGACTCAACTATTTGATGGCTTTAATCCAGACTCCGCATACTCACAACACTTGAAGACTTAGCTGTTATACTCAAGGGTTTGAAGGGCTACGTTTAAGAATCAGCTGACGTAATGTATCATTGTCTGGTTTAGTAGTTTTTTTTTCTTTTCAAAACATAGTTTTAAGTCGACGATGATTGTTAATTCTGTTGACTATAGGATCCTTCATCCATAATTGAACACCGTATTCGCATTTGAGACCTCTGCCATACATACTGAGTTTCACGTTGGAGTCGTTTGCAGAATCAAATGTAATTATCCGTTTAAAGTCTCTCAGTGGGATTCATTAGTCCAAAAAACACGTCGGCACCCATGCACTGGTGAGAGAAATATTCTCATTTCCCTAGTGTCCGCCGTTCCCAGTTTCTCAATGATCTGCTGCTCGGTCTCAGGAAAAAGTAAAAAGCTTATTCTCATGGCGGCAGGGAAATCTTTACTGCCTACCCTATTGGTTCATTATTTTCAATAAAGCCTTTGTAATCGACCAAGAAGAAAATAAACCAAACTTGATGAAATTGGGGTCGAAAATCGCAATCACAAATTTTCTAAAATATTGAAAACTTTAAGTTTGTTTTTAGCCGAATTGAATCTCAAGTTATTTTCTCTGCAACCGACCTAAAAGTTATTCCCAAGTTTTCAACGGTGTATTCAAAAATGGTTTACCTACAAAAATTTGGGTGAACTATTGGTACTTACATCTTGATACAATTTTGTATACTACAAACTACACGTTATTAGAATGTCTCCATTTTAGTGGAGTCGGCGTCTGCGTTCACTGTAGGAGCTCGAATCAGGAAGAATACATTACCATACCTCACTCGTATGTTCTCTCCACGCCCTTTTCCTTAAGAAGCATTTACCGAGACTCGTAAATATCACCATTTGATTCAGCGAGAAAAATCACGTAGAATCCCGCCCAATTCTCGTGGAGCAAGTCACGAGAAAGTCACTGTCATACAATCACCAGAATTTCGATAGAAATTTTCTCCAAACGTAAACACTTTTTTCACTGTTTATATTCACACCTTTTTTTTTAATGCACCGTTGGAAAGCTGAGCCTAAGGACCACTGCAGAAAAAATTCCGAGAGGTTCATTCTGGATAACGGGATCGAAAAAATTGGAAATATTCAATGTTTTACAAATGTTCGTGTATGGGCCAATTTTTCCACCTTTGAATCCTTCTAAAAACAATTGATCATACTCTAGAAAGAGAGGAAATTCAACGCTCCTTCCAAAGGTTTCCTCAGATTTCTGATTACCCTGAAAATAAGAGAGTTACGGGTGGTTTTGTGCCGTGATGCCGAAAACAAACAAATTTTGAGTTCAAATTTCAAAATACGATAACTATCTACGATAAATATTTTCGATAACTGAGAGATTTCTGCGGGGAATTTCAATGTTGAAAGCAACTATGATATTACACTACAAATTTTTAATAAATAAATATAAATATAAAACTTGTCTTCATTCGCCGGAGAAAGATTTTGTTTATTTGTAAAATAATAAGAAAAAAATTCTTGCATACAAGTCTGCAACGCATTAGGACATTTCATGTCTTTCCCCTCCCTCCTTCTTCCCTTCCATCTTCTAGCAATCTTGTCTTCCTCTGTGAATTACATTTTTTTCAATATAAAGAAAACAAAAATCAAACTCATATTTTTAGCTTCAGTAGCCACTTTGCTGATCAAGACCCTGTACACCTTATTGTTCATGTCCTAAGGAGGCTTTTCAGCTTTCCACAGTTGATAGGAAAGAAGTTAGCTTCAGGAGCCACTCAGTTGATCAAAACCCTCTGCACCTTATTGTTCACGTCCTAAGGAGGCTACCAGCCAAATCATAATAATCATATAGCCAAATTTCAGCTATAATCATATAGGTCACCTACCTCACTTCTACGAATCATAATAATCATTGAGCATATTTCGTCACGTAACGTAACGTGACATAACGACAATTTGGTTGTGTGCCATAGCAAAGACATGAAATGTCAAAAATTCGGGGTTTAAGCGGAGTAATGAATATATGCAGTAGAACATTTGTTGTCACAAATTAGTTTTAGAAACGACCCCTGCTTGGTGGTTCGGCATTTACGTTATACCACTAATACATATTAGAATCATTATTGAAACTGTTCGGTTTACAGACGTACACATATATCAACCTTCTACTATATCCCAAAGGGTAGGATGAAAGTAATACCAATAATTTGATGGAGAAAAATTTACGATAAACGATTGAATAAAAAATCGCATATATTGCCATTGCACAAAAATTTCGAAGAAGGGAATACGTTTTCTCTCATCTGTGCCCACGATTTGGTTTACAGTACAATATTAATTAAATCCAATTAACAATCAATTTCATTTTAAAACTTGTTAACTATCGATTTTTGAGTCATGATGGTTACAACATAATCCCCGTCTAGTTTGCTCATTATCATTGGCATTTTGAGACATTAAGATGGAGGAAAATGTACAAGCGCACTCATATCTCAAAAATAAACGTACTATCCTAATATAACTACTAAAATACTGGTAGTATTTCGCTATCCTTTTCAAAAGTCCAAAAAATATATGTGGTAAATTGGGATCGATATTTTCTCTCATTTTTTCTTAGTTTGGACATTTAAATGGTTTGTGCCCATACTAAATCATTTAGTTCAGGTTTAATACAACCTTAAATGTAAAACAACAAAAAAGGGAGACTTAGAGAAATCATATATTCCTCGACCTATTTTGACGACTTAGGACGTCTGTGAAGGGTAATAATTCTCTTTGAAAAATAGATTAGACTCACAGGATTGCGTTAGCCCAAGAAAGAAAAGTGAGAGAGAGAGAGAGAGAGAGAGAGAGAGAGAGAGAGAGAGAGAGAGAGAGAGAGAGAGAGAGAGAGAGAGAGAGAGAGAGAGAGAGAGAGAGAGAGAGAGAGAGAGAGAGAGAGAGAGAGAGAGAGAGAGAGAGAGAGAGAGAGAGAGAGAGAGATGATGGTCGTCAATTCTTTCCTATCGATGTGAGAATGTTCGACGCTTAAACTTTTTCGTTTTAGGAGAAGAGAGAAAATCTACTGGAAAGAGAACTCCCAGTCTTTCACCAGCAATTCTAATTAAGGAACGGGAACGTCGCTTGCATTTAAAGTGGTTCGGCTCTTATTCGACTTCTAGAGAACCTCGAGACAAAAAATTACAATCGGAAACTGCGACACAATTTCTCCATTGTATCAACATAATGTGGAAAATTTGTTTTACTGTCATATTAAACAGCATCGAAATTTCGCCACACTACCATCGTGCTTTTCTGATACCTAATAAAACTCCTATCAGCTTTGTTTGATTCTTCTGGTATCATGAGATATCCGAACGAGTTTTCACGAAATACCCATGTATCAATATTCATGCGCTTTATGTCAGATTTCCGTACAGTCCCGTGAACTGTTGACCATATCTCAATGGATCTGGTGGTGATGAAGGTGGCATGAGTGGGTGAGTGGGGAGGGCTCTTTCCAGCCGTTGCAAAGCGAAAATGCCATCATAGACACTCGATCAAATGATGAAAATATTGATACAATAGTATATGACTATAATTACGGTTATTTTAATCAAATACTTGTTTGTTCGAGCAAGAAAACGTAATTTTGGTAATATAATAAAACCATTGAAATCTAGCGAACAAATTAACGATGAAAATGGAGGAGTTTTAAGGGTGCGAAACTGAAAATTCTCTTGATGTTCGTATATTTAAAAAATGTAAAAAGGAATTGTAGAAAATAGCAACTGTAATCCAACGTGCTCTATAAATTAATATATATAAGGACACTCCCTTTATCAAATGATACAAAAGAAAATACGGAATCTTGAAAAACTGAATAACGGAAATATGTTGTACGTAAAAAAAAATAATAAAGGAAATGTCCCAGGTGAAGTTCCGAGCTCCAAGAGTATAGAGTAGTGTTCAATGACGGTCGTTATAGATATTTGAACTTTCTGACCTTGTTCTCCGTTGTCTGTAGCCAGCAGCAGTGGCGTTGTGGCAGCCACTAACTCCAAAGGTGCGTCCACCTATGAGGAATCACAAGGTATGGTACTTGCGCGAGAGTGCCCAGGATATGCAGGATGGTTTTTCAGCTGATGAGGCTTAGATCGGGGTGTGTGACGTGGCAGCAACGGAGAGGGAATGGGATCCGCGGGTCTGGTGACTCTCGAGGCTCTCGCCGTTGATTTTTTGGGGGTGAAGGGTCGAAGTGGACACGGGTCGATCAGTTTGTAATCGCACATCACTTAGGTCGCAAATCACATCAACAACACATCATCATCGGTCTTTTAAGTCGTAAGTATCGTATTCTCGGAACATTCACTTTTATCGTACCTACTTGTGCTTTGGCCTAAACATTACTATTTTATTAATAGGTATTACCTCAATGAATTCCTTGATTTGGTGTTTGAACATGTCTGTGTATTTATTCAATAATGAACCATTGTAATCGCTCTGGAAAAAAAAAATTCTAATCCCCCTGAAAATTTCATGGTTTACGTTTCAAAGGGTGAAGAATCCGAATCTTCAAAAAAATTGTTTCGCCGTACGCACGATATCTCGCACAAATCAGAAGAGAGAGAGAGAGAGAGAGAGAGAGAGAGAGAGAGAGAGAGAGAGAGAGAGAGAGAGAGAGAGAGAGAAGAGATAGAGAGAGAGAATGAGCCACGTCCGTCGGTCAAACCATTCCCATTATGGTGCCAACATTTGCGTTTTTTCGTTTATTATTGTTTCTTTGTGATGTCCGGCCGATAGCATCGAGTTGTAGTGAATGTGGATACTGGAGTGATAGCCGATGTGAATACTTGTAGTGTAGTTAGTAGCCGATACACGGGTTGAAGCATTCTGATAATATATAGGTAAATATTATTCAATATTATTACTGGGGATTATTATTCAATATTATTACTGGGGTTTATTATTCAATATTATTACTGGGGTAAATAATTCTTTCACTGGGGTTTATTATTCAATTGGCTTGCGTTCATGATTTGAATCTTACTAAGCTTCGGAGTGTGCGTGTTTTACAGGTGATAGAGCGATTATTGAATTTCAGGAGATATGCATACAGCGACGGAAATCGGTTATCATCCAAAACACCTATTTGGATTGATCAGTTGATGATATTTGTGTGCCCCCTCTACATCTGTCTATCTTTGGCTACATCGTTTAAATTTAGATTTGGGGAAGTTTTAACGCAATACGAGTGCCAAAGGACTTGATAAATTATAGATGTTTTTATGGTGGGGGGGTATTGAGGTTCAATAAAAAAACGCTGCGAATTCTTTCACTGGGGTTTATTATTCAATCGGCTTGCGTTCATGATTTGAATTTCTACTAAGCTTTGGAGTGTGCGTGTTTCACAGGATAGGGCGATTATTGAATTTCAGGAGGCACACAAATATGATCAACTGATCAATCCGAATAGGTATTTTGGTCGAGAACAGATTCACGTGCTCCATGTATATCTCCTGAAATTCAATAATCGCCCTATTCTGTAAAACGCGCACACTCCAAAGCTTAGTAGAAATTCAAATCATGAACGCAAGCCGATTGAATAACAAACCCCAGTGATTTAAATCGTTGTTTTGCGATTTACTGAAAAAACAATTCAGTTCTTCCAACTTTCGCAAATCACTTCATTCGTACCACTAACATTTTCTATTTCATCTGCTAGTGCATTCATTATTTAATATCGTCCAGCTTTCAGATTTATGATACCAGTTCGTTGATTCAGGTGAATGAAGATCCTCGGATTTTGCAATGACGATCGGCTTCATATTTTATTCCCTTCGAAGGTAGATAGTCAAGTACATCGACACAGTGTATAAATATCCACGAAAGAAACACCAAAAATTATGTATATGAAAGGAAATGCCTAGCAATGTTTCATTAGTATATTAAAAGTAATAATAAACTCGATTTCTTGAAAGAAAACTCTAGTACATAGATCAGGTAGTATGATCGTCGCAGTTTAAAAGAGGATTTCCATTATATTCACTAGTGCTTTGATTCGCATAGGTACGTTTTAACGCTCATTTTTTTGTCTAAATGTTTCTGCCGTAAGAAGAAATGAACGGATGATCTGAATGGGTTCGCCTGATTGATCGATGAGATATCTATCAATAAGTACATAAAAACATGAGTGTTACTGCAAATGTTTCCGATATCTGATTTTTCAATATTTTACCCCTTTGATTTTATAGTTCAGGGTTGGTGCATTAACGAAATATGGATTGTGAATCGGCTTGATTGAAGATTTCAGCGCTGCCCCTTGTTTTTTCCTTTTTAGTCTCCGTTTATTTCTCATGCATTTCACTTATGCATGGGTATGGATGGTTCGGACTTGGGACGTACATTTCAAGGTATACTGCAATGATCGATTTCCAACTAAGGAGTTCCTCGCACCCCACATACCATGGGGCATTTGTCACGGTTGCAGTTCTCTTAGATCAACGAGTCGCTGTATTGCAGCTAAAGTGCCCACACCGTACAAGCGCGAAGCCAGATGTTGTGCTGATGGAAGCGGCCTCAACAATGAGTGAGGTATCAATGAAAAAGGCAGCTATGCGCGAAAAAATCATCAACAATTGGCAGCAAAGATGGGATAATAGTTTAAAAGGACGACTCACCCACAAGCATTTTCCTAGGGTTCGCGATCGCATGAGCGGAAGTCACGTCTTCCCATCATACCCAAAAACGCATGGTAGTTTTAACGATAATTTGTACTACTTCAAGAGACGCGATACACCAGCATGCCCCTGTGGAGCTTCGAATGAAACGGGGAGCATGTAGTAAGATACTGCATGAAATATAATGACCTGAGGCTGAACATGTGTGGAAGTGTGCAATATGATGGCAATCTAGAGCAATTGGTCAGCACTCGAGAAGAGTTTGACAAATTTCAGACATTTGCAAAGGAGTGGCATAACAGACGAGGGGAAACCACAGAAATGAGATGCGATGTAGAACAAAAATGGAAAAAGAATTGAAATAATATAAAAAGAATTCTCTACTCTCTGAAAACATCCCTATATGAAAACCTGCCAACCTCCGCGTAGTCCATCCAGGGTGTGAAAAGCAATTTCACAGCAAATGGCGGAGGAGAGTATGAAACAATGAGTAAGACTGCTGTACAGAAGCCCGAGGATTACAAAACAAAACAGAAGATTTGAATTCCGGTCAATTAAGGACTTAAAGAGAAGGAAAAGATTGTAATGGGCCAAGAAAGGCCTTCGAAACAATCGACCGAAGTGTACAGCTGGTTGCAGTTCTCTATTGTGGAGTATTTGAGTACACTTGCTCGGGGTAGTGGGTGACGAAACCGAAGGCCACTCCCGTACAACTGTAGGGAGCAAATCGACATCTTAGAGGAGTAGATTTTCAAGTGTAAGGATTGTTTATGATATGGGGAGAGGGATGACAGGTGTCTGCGACGAACCCTATTTTTGGTGTTCAACGTCGTGACGTTGTTATTTTAAAGATTCACAGTCCAAAAGTCAAATCCAGTTATATATTTTATTAATTCCATCTGTTGCCCCATGGGTGAATAATTTATTGTGACAGAAAGAATGCCACAGTTCAATTTATAGATGAACGGCTCTATAGCTGAATTGGATGCGTTAATGTTATTATCCACCATTTACTTGCAAAAAAGAAGTCCAGTAGTTTCGGAGGACGGATTTTGAACTGGCTTTTAGATGCTACACATCACACATCATAAGAAGTAAACCAAAAATTTATGAGAGTGATGCGAGGGAGGGGGGTGATTACCTTTTGTCTTGATCAATCACTGAGATAATTTGCGGGACATAATAAGCCCAAAACCTCTTGGATTAAGATTGTCAATAGTATGGAAAGCAAGCCACACATGAAGATGTTGAGTCCAATCGGTCTCTTGGGTTTGTAGAAGAGCCGATCAGAAAACCCCGATTGGTATCTATTCCCAAACTCGTGACCCCGAGCCGACACCTCCTCAGCCCTGCCCCATCTGGACACAAGTGTTCAGCAATTGAAACTTTTCAAACTGACAGGTCCTGAAGCGAGGGGAAGGGTTTTCTCTGTTCTCTCCATTACAGCCTGGTTCAGTTCCATGAGAAGAAGGGGTCGTTCGGTTGAAAGCAAAGCGTGGGGGGGAGGGGAATTCCGCCACGCCAATAGGGCTTAACTGAAGTTTTTCCAATAACATAAAGGGCCACCGCGGACAGGGATGGCCACAAACCAACGTTTCCCGGGGAGAGTTAGGGTTTCGTAGCTCCTTAAAAAGTTGAGTAAGTAGGCCAATTTACCTTCTTTTCGAGAAAGCTAGATATTCAGAAGACAGCCCACCGATTCAGTGAGTTCAGGGAATTCATATTTCTGCTTCCAATTAGTTCTGACAATGGATGAATGAGACACCGATATCGGGACATTATTGCAATAAACATAAAATGGAACCTGCAGCCACTTAGTTTTTTTCTCATAGTATGCTAACTAACACCAGCATACAGAGGAGGCACCTACACGACACACGATAAGGTATATACAGCCATCAGAGGCAGGGCCGGATCCAGACAATTGTTGAGGGGGCCAAACTAAAATTTGCCGCCCCTCCCCCTTCACTCACAACAAAAAATCCCTCACAAATTAATCAAAAATGGAATAGGTAAACAAATAAATTAAGAAAAGTTGAGATAGTTTTTATGAAGTATTATAATTTATACAATTTGTCACACTATAAATAACAATGGAATGTAGGAGTAGTAGTATAGACTTTAGATGCGTCACAACTTAATCTCAGTAATCTCTCTAATGATTACTTTACGACTCTTTTTGGAGGCAAATTCTTTGATCACTTTATCAAAGCTAATGTTTGAGGCTCGCTAAGCTCAGATGCTAAGATCAGTGAGTCTTTGTTGACACATAGAACTTCTTAGGTGATTTTTGACCAACTTGAGCTTGCTGAAACTCCTTTCTCCGGTAGCAACTGATACTGGTAGTGTGAGGAAAATTTTAAGTCCTTTTATAATATTCGGGTACATTTTTAAGGCCTCATGTTTCTGCCAATATGATTCATTCATTTTATGAAAGCTACCATAACATTGCAGTATTCGTTTTATTCTCCGTGAGCTATGGCAACATTTGAGATGGTAAAACTTCAATTGTTCAACTGAAATGGAATATTTGTTAAATAGTGTTTTGTCTTCATATGCGGATTATCGTTGACAATGGGCTATATCCGTCTATCAGAGTATGTCCTAAATATTAATGAATATCACAGGTAAATATTATTTGATTAATTAACATTATTCAACTAATTATATAGCCGAAGTTATTGTCGGCTGAATATCTCGTGCTTTTACTTTCCAAGACATCTAATTTAGTTCAGGCTAGTTGTGTTTGAGCGGTAGAGGTGTGTCGGCAGTTGAATAAAATGCCCAAAGGCTGGCAAATTGTATCTCACTTTCGAAATCTTGAAGCCTTAATCGAAAAAAAAATTAACACAAAATCTTTGGAGGGATTTGTTCTTATGAGTGAAGCTGGTTCACAATTGAAGTGACAATTTAAAGGTTTACGATTAAATTTGATTATTCTATTACGAGTTTTAATTATGTTTTCAGTCAAAAGATTGCTCACTGATTTCATTGGGTTTTGTAGAAATTTAAGTCACTCATATCTCTTTTTACAATCCATGCGGGTTTCCTTTGGCGAAACACTCAATCCACATGATTCCGGGATAAGCAGGCTCAACGAAAATATAAAAATAAGAATAAATAAACTCAAGGCCTCCTCCAGTGGAGGAGTGATGAAAGGAATAATGGAAGTATGGGCATGTGGGAGGGCTTAACTTAATGGAACGCGAAGGCGAAAGCTATTAGAGCTCGGTTAAAAATGGCATTCGCCTTCTCCGCCTTTTCCATGGAAGCACAAGAGCTTGGGGAAAACCTGTTTCCTCGTGTCATGAGAAACCCCTGACGCCTGTCCTACCCACTCTCCAAGCTGCCTCAATCACTTGAGGACGTCAAAATGTGTTTGGCGTTTTGAAACCCTTCGCCGATCTATTGGATCATCGATCCGAAGAGTGCGAGCAGTTCGCCCAAGTTCTCTTCAAAGTTATTCCCAGCCGAAGATGATTATCTGGCAGCTCGCGTTCTTTAGTGATAAAGCTTGACACACATTCCCTAAGCTTGGTATACTTTGAATTGATTGTTTGATTAATTGGTTTCGAAATACTCTTTGGAAAATCTAAGGAGCTACATCGATATCTACGAAGTCCGTACAAATACCTGGATTTGCTGAGAAAACCGTAATTTCTTTAAGAAGACTCAATACGACTGATGCATACTCCATTAAAATGTTCTGTGTCGTTTTTGATGAGCGATTTTAAATTATTTAGTTGGTAAATAGGAAAAAGTAAATTATGTGAATGAATAACTATCCAAGCGCTTAGTTGCGCTCAGTGGAGGTACAACCAAAATGAAATCGGAACCCACAAACTTTCAAAATTCGAAGGAATTCACACACAATCCGAGAAGAAAAGAGAAAAGATGAGATATAACTTATTCTTTATTGTTCAAGTACCTATTTTGAATATTTGTCTTTCGATAAATCTCTGTACTAAAGAGATAATGGGTAACCTCCATTGCAATGTCTCTGGCTGAATGTAACATCTCTCCCCAAATAAAAGGTTATAAAACACTTGAATATAGACACCAAACAAATACCAGCTTGCTCTTTCTCCCAAGCATCGGAATCCACTAGGAGTTAAGATTTATGTACCACCCGCAACTTTTTTCGCTTCCTAGTCTAACTACAGGTTTGTTTTCTACTGTCACAGCCAATTGTAAATCAACGTTTTGTGGTTCCTTTCCACAAAATATTCTACTATAAACACAATAAATCCAGATGTAGACCAATATAAATGCAATTCAGGTACTTCATTGAACAAATAATTACTTCTTGTTACATTAAAGAACGGAAAGGTACGTACAGTAATACAAAATTAAAAATGTACCTCTCGAAGAAAAAACTTAACGCCTCAAATACTAGCAACATTTTGCACTGTAGGTTCATTGGTTGTTGGAATATAACATCTGATGTTATAATTATGATGCGTAGAAATCACATTGCGATGGTTTGGCAAGCCCGATCTTGTTCAATTTGGCTCTATGTATATACAATGATTCGAGCGTGTATGAACTATTTTCCTATTTTTTTTTTTAATGTGTCTTGGATTACCGTTCTCACTCATCGAAAACGAAGGTTTTACTAGTAAGGAAGTTGAACGGTGTAATCGTTATAGGCCGTCTTGCCATTTGTACTTCATCTTTCTATGAACATTGACAGAAGTTGGTGTACGGAAGGCTTATACTCATAAGTGAGCCATTGTGAGGCCATTTAACAGAGCCAAAAATTTAATTTCCATTTATCCGACATGCGTTCTTCTTCAAACGAACTGTACTTTAGGCCCTGAAATAGCTACGAACATGCTTCACCGATATAAAATATCCTTAAGGGGGTTGGGTATCTACAGACGCTCCGCGCTTCTCAAAACGATATGGTTTTACATAACCCTCAATTACGTCGGTCAATATAGTCATGAAATAACTTTATTACATACCATTAGAACCGCCAGAAACTCTAGTTTCCAAAAAATGTCAAATTTTGTCAATTGGCTTTTCAACAAACCTTGTAGAGGTTCGACAAAGTTGATCTTTTTTGATGAAAAAAATGTCACTTTTTTCCACATTTGTCCCTTTTTCTCGCTTATTGAACTATCTGGCGTCTTTATAATTTTTTCTAACTATTCACAACTACATTTAGAGCAACTAGAGGGATCAGATTTGATTTATGTGCAAAATATGATTTTTGGTACTGATAAGAAGTGATACCCTAAAAGTATCCATGAAAAATTGACTTTGTTGGAGTACTACGTTAACACAACAAACAATCGGCCAAAACCAATCCGTCTATCGAAAGAGAAATTTATTACCAACATAACAAAATAAAAAAAAGTTATATTCCGTTTGATAGAACCAGAGGGAATGGGTCAAACATGGTTGAAAAGGTAAATGTTCAGTAGAAACGTTTGAAGTTTTTCACTCTCGTGCCCGACGCAACGTAAAAGCATTTTTGCCCGGTTTGGCTTTGATTCTTTTAACTCTCTCGATCCATGAGTTAATCACTCGTTCACACACTTTTACCTTCCTCCATATTTTCTACCAAAATAATTGTCTTTGTTTCTGTACGATTCAAAGAATAACAAGAGGAATAGAGGAAGGCAGCGAGCCAAGCTACGATCCTGGCGGATGCTAGATCGCTACGGCTTCAAAAATTTATATTGACCTAAGTAATCGTCGTACAGACATGGGAGGGGTTTTAAAATGTTCGTTAACAATTCTACTTTAATAAAAAAAAAAAATATTTTAAAAAAATCTGATTTTTTTTGTATGTTGGGTACCCAACCAACTTAAGTAGGTGGTTATAACTGAGGCTCATTGTAAAGTTTGTTAATTTTTGTGAAAAACTTCAACAGGGTTTGGCATTATCACTATTGATCGCTATAAAACTAAACTAATGTTTTTTTTTTGTTTTTTTTTCAGAGCCCTACGCCGCCGCAGTACGTACTCTGGTACCACAACTCGAAAATGATCAACTACGACACGTCGCGAGGGGGTGTCCAAGTGAGAACAGAGCAGGGCCAGAAGACTGAGAGTCACCTCACAATTCACGACGCCAAGTTTTTGGATAGCGGTAACTACACCTGCTCAGCAAGCAACACTCAGCCCGCATATATTCACGTTTTCGTCTCGGAAGGTGAGAAAATTAGGAGGTTACTAAAAACTAAATTAATTCATATATAAGTATAGCTTTTCCAAGTCAATTTCAGAATTTTCCATTTCAATTTCAGAATTTTTTATTTCAATTTCAGAATGTGATCAACATCTGGGTGGGAGCGTAAAGAAGGGGGATAAAGTGAAGGAAATAAGTAGGTAGCTCACAAAATTCATGGATAAAATTAAAAAATTATCACGAGAGCTGAGAAGGAACTGATTCATCGAAATTGATAACGTGAAACGCGGCTAACGTGAAATTCTTGAAACAGCCAAAAAGTTATACCTATTTCAAAAATTTCACGTTAGCGCATACGCAGAGCGTACCGCTGATTATATTGAGATGAAATTCGTATGGGACCTCATGAGACCTTATCTGCAAAATCCCTCAAAATATGAGCTAAATTCATTCAAAATTGTGGAAGTTATGGCTGTAACAAGGAAATGCGGACTGACAGACAGACAGGGAACCAAATTTGTTTAGTAGGCACTGCAACGCAAAATACTACTGGAAATTTTAAATTCGGACAACGAAAATTGTTTGGCTTCCCGAAAGTGAACACAAGGCTTCCGCTGCTTCGTAGACTCGGAAGCAAAACATGCGCATATTTTATCAATTTGATGAACCAGTTCCTTCTCACCTCTCGTAATAATTGTTTAATTTTATTAATACATTTTGTGTGCTACCTACTTATTTCCTTCAGTTTATCCCCCTTTTTGACGCTCCCACCCGGATGTCCATCACATTCTGAAATTGAAATAGAAAATTCTGAAATTGAAATGGAAAAGTCTGAAATTGAAATGGAAAATTCTGAAATTGGTTTGGAAATTTCTGAAAACTACTACTACTTCTACTTGGAAAAGCTATAGGTAGTCGTGATAAAGTTCGACGTGAAGTTTGAACATATTTCAGAGAGCTCGGAATTGACTGACTCAATTATTTTAGAGTTACATGAAGTCGACTGTGCAAACTTCCTAATGCCTTCCTCAGAAATTATAATAAATGAATATAAATTATTACAAATTTTATTCCCTAGACGGTATTTTGAAATTTATCGGTTCGATTTTTTTCTAACTCAGAGGGGAGGAGAGGGGGTAGTTAGTATGGGTTATAGAACGGTGCTCCATTTCCACTTTTTCTGCATATGCCCGGTGCTTTCGGAGTTCCGACGTGCCACCTTCAACACCAACACATTGACACGTGACGATGCGATCAAGATCCTTAATGGCCCACACTGGACGAAAGTGGAGATTTTTTGCAGAACAGCTTGGCGATATAGACGGTTTTTAGTTGGCGAGTTCAATTTTTGAAAGACTTAAGCAACTAGGAAAAGTTTGTTCATTTTAGGGTACCTGTTAAGATTTCTTTATATTTGTTTTCATGAGAGGCCCCTACTTCCGGCAGACGGAATACCAAATGCCGTACGTTTATTTTGTTATTTCCAAATGTTGAATCGCACCATGTATATTATTAATAAACTTTTTTCTTCTTCTTCTTCTAGAAAGGTGCTCCATCAATTTTACTGACATTGGTTGAGTAAAAAGCAAAAATACGACATTATTTGCCACATTTTGATTTAAAAAACTCGGGATTTTACCGTTTACCATATATGCTAAATATATTTAGCATGTTCATTCGCTTTCTCGTTACAATGAGTGAGGAAGATGAACTGCTCACCCAATTCGGTAGCCTTATTTTGTCTAGATGTCACTAGTTCCGATTCTACTTTATGTAGTATTCAAAATGTCCTCCCTCATATTGCGATTTAGACCACTCTGAAACGTCTTTAGTTTCGCGTTTTTTTGCTTCCGAGTCTGCGGAACAGCGGAAGCTTTGTGTTCAATTTCGGGAGCCAAAAAATGTTTGTTGTCCGAATTCAAAATTTCCTCTCGCATTTTGCGTTTCATAGCCTACTGAACAAATTTGGTTCCGTGTCTGTCGGTCTGTCAGTCTGTCTGTCGGTCTGTCCGCAGTCCTTATTACAGGCATAACTTCCACAATTTTGAATGAATTTAGCTCATATTTTGAGGGACTATGCGGATAAGGTCTCTTGAAGTCCCATAGGAATTTCATCTGAATATAATCAGCGGTACGCTCTGCGCATGCGCTAGAAAAGAATTGAAAGAAAATAATTTACAGCGTTTTTTTTTTTTTTTTTTATGGTTATCAGAATACTTCAACCCGTGTATCGGCTATAAACCCATTCAGGAGTTCACTCCAGTATCTACGTTCACTACATCACTAGGTTACTGTAATCAAAACAAAAACAATAATAAACCAAAATAACGCAAATGTTGGCACCATATATCGGGCCATACATCGGGAATGGTTTGAGCTACGGACCTGGGGAAGAGCTCATTCGATTCCTCATGGAAAGTACTTTAAAAAAAATTCCAAATTTAGGCCGCCTAGACTTTTTTTGAGGTTTTTTGGGATTTTACAAAACTTTGACGACCCTTAGAGGCCACTTTAAATTAAGTGAGAGTGCTGGCCAAAGAATTGGGGCGTTGTCGGACCAATATTGATTTTTCCTGAAAAATCAGATTTTTTGCTCCAGCCGTTTGGGAGAAATCGTGCGTACGGCGTATGGCGGACGGACGGAAAATTTTTTATTGCAGATATGGATTCTACACCCTTTGAAACGTAAACCATACAATTTTCAGAGGGGGTTAAACATTTTTTTTCCCAAGAGCGATTACAATGGTTTAATATTGAATAATAAACCAATAGTATCTTCAAGGTAGCGACAACGCCCGCGGATCAGCTAAGTCATTGGACCAATTAAGTGAAAATCCTGAATCAGACCTGGAGTCCATTGACTGTGGTTTATGCACCGAGGTTTAAAATTGAGGTCAATTAAAAATTCGCATCCCTGATGTTACAGTAGGAACATAATATAGATAGTATCTTAAGTTTGCGAGTGGTCATAAACCACAAATAATGGTTCTCACAACATTCAGAAAAGCACCTCGTAAAATCAAGAAGAGCTGTTACATATCTCTCACAAAACGTCGGCGAATTGATAACATCTTCAGACAGGATGGCTGCCACGAATAAAACTTGATTAACAGCCATATCGCGTGCTCTTCAAGTGCACGATACTTGAGTACTTTTAAACCTCCTGAATTTGTCTACTTCGTAAAATCCCTTTTTTTTTAGGAAGAACTAAACCAAAACCTTTCATTTTCAGATACCAAAACTTTATTTTTGACTCCTATTATACAAATTTTGTAAGAATCGCACTGGACTAGATAAAAAATTGAAATGATGAACATTAAACACAAAACGAAGGAAAATAATAATAAATACCTATATAGAGGGTGGATACGACTGAGCGGGGCAAAAGTACCTCACCATATTACCTCGAACGACTTTACCGCTACTTAGTGCGGAGACATTAAGTTATTAATTTTTGGTTTATTATTCAATAAAAAACCATTATAATCGCTCTTGAAAAAAAAATCTAACCCCCCCCCCCCCCCCGAAAATTTCATGGTTTACGTTTCAAAGGGTGTAGAATCCGAATCTGCAATAAACATTTTTTATTACCGTTTGGGATTTCTCCCAAACGGCTGAAGCAAAAAAGTTGAAATTTTCAGGAAAAATCAATGTTGGTCCGGCGACGCCCCAATTCTTGAGCCAGTTCTCTCACTTAATTTAAACTACCCTTTAAGGGTTGTCAAAGTTTTGTAAAATCCCTAAAAACCTCAAAAAAGTCAAGGCGGTCTAAATTTGGACTTTTAATGAAGAAGTATCCACTAGGAATCGAATGAGCAGCTCCCCAGTTCCGTAGCTCGAACCATTCCCGATGTACGGCCATTTGTCAGTCACAACCTAAAGTTTATACAGCCTACCTAATCCAAGTAATAACCTTGATTTTTTTAGTTAAAAAGCTACATATTTTTTAATTGAATCCGATTAAACATAGTGTCAGTTAAACAAAGATTGAACAATAATTGTAAAATTAACTTAATTATCAATTAATTATTAAATATTTATCGAGCACTCTAAAAATGGTCGAGAATATGTGAACCACTTTCCTCTCCTGTTTTGAACGAGAACCTCGGAATAGGACTTTCGAGGCGAGACATGAACGATAATTTTCATGAAGAAGCAAAACAACCCTTTAAATCTTCTTTAAAAGATCAATTTTAATAATTGTGTACGAGTAAAATAACTAAGATAGACCCATTTGGTAACAACTGATTCAAATCAATATTATGTTTACTTGCAGCCGTAGTTAGGAATGTTTGATAGACAAATAATAACAATAACACATGAGACATGTTTGTTTATATCAGCAAAATTACTTTACAATAGTAAACATTGTTTTACTGTAGTAAACAATGTAATGATGGATTTTCTCAGGTGATAAACACGTATAGAAAATAGGTAATTACACAGTAGTGTGGCAAAAAATATATGTTATGTACCTGTATATCAAAATATAATATTTATCTAGATATTTAAATATATATATACGGCCTATAGCCTGTTAGCCCCCCCAGAAAAATCAGTCTAGAGCCGCCTATGTGTACGGCTGATATGCTCAACCGTGAAACCATTAAAAAAATAAAAAACGCTGCAAATTCTTCCACTGGAGTTTATTATTCAATTGGCTTGCGTTCAGTTGCACACAAATGTGATCCACTGATCAATCCAAATAGGTATTTTGGTTGAGAACAGATTTAAGTGCTCTATTCATATCTCCTGAAATAATAATCGCTCTATCACCAGTGAAACACGCACACTCCAAAGCTGAGTAGAAATTCAAATCATGAACGCAAGCCAATTGAATAATAAACCTTAGGAAAGAATTTGCAGCGTTTCAAGTCTCCTGTCGTATGGAGCTAACCAATTCTGCCCACTTCGTTGCCACTTTGAGCCAAACTTTTGGAATGAACATTCAATTTCATACAAGATAGGGATATTTTCAATTCACTTTCAATAATTCGAAAATCCTAACTGTGTTCTCAATTCAAACATAAAATTGTTAACTTAAAAATGTCAACGTTTGGACACTTTTGAAAAAAAAAAAAACTTGAGGTGGGGAAAAAGCAGTTAAATCACCCGTTCAATTCTCCATTTCATGGGATTTCTAACGGTTGTTCATTTCTAGAAATAATTCATAGAGAAATATCAAGTGGAAAGTCAAAACACAAGACGCAAAGTGTTCTTTGTACCACCTTTCCGTTTATCGTTTTATTACTTTCAATAATAAACCTTTATAATCGAACAAGAAAAAACATTTTTAACCCCCCCTTCAACATGCGTTAACAAAACCCGTTCGTCCGAGGTCCTGAACGTTTCTCTGAAACTACTGAGCCAAAGTTAATTAAACTTTTTTAAAAACTTGCTGTCTTGCAGGGACTGAATTCCCAAAATACCCTGTACACCATAAAATCAAGCCTCTTCGTTAGAACTCTTACTCTATACAATGCTCCTTACGCTGATATGCTCAACCGTGCTCTGTTTAATTTTATATAGTGTAGTTGCATAAATTGTGACCCGTTCAATGCATGGCGTTTTATTTGTGTTCCCATCTCGAACACGGTATTTCTGCACTTTTGTGAGTGAGAAGTATGTTGAAAGAGTTGATGGAAATAATCGGAAGGAAGGATGGTAATGGTGAGGAGTATACTAACCTGCACATTTGCTCTCCTGGTGCCACTGCAGAGTCAGGGGCACGAGCGTGAAGGTAATGTTGGATCTGATTGCCGCCCACGGTGAACCAGTGCTTGGTTTCATCTCTCTAATATTGGACGAATCGTAACCCCCCCCCCCCCTCCTCCTCCTACCGCATTGTAATATTATCATTATTATTATTGTACTTTGAATTAGAAAGAATCAATAGAAGGAATACAAATTATTATATAATAACATGAGTATAAGGGGAATCGTGTTTTTCATTTGAGGCTAAAGGCACGGAAATACTTGGCTGGTGAAGTATAGAGAAGGGGGGTATCCTGACTTAAATTAAGTTTTCCTGGGAGGGACGAAGGCAAGGGGAGAAGGGAGAGGAAAAAAAACCTTCGTGACGCCTCCGGCCGGAAACTAAATATTCATGGAGGGATGTTCTAAAACCCTGGGCAGGAGCTGGAACCTTTTTCCATTCCTGTTCCGTCTAATGATTCGGAATAATACACTCTAGCCCCGGTTTTCCCCGAGAATCCTGGCAGGTGCGGCGGGCTCTCTCGAATATATAAAATCGCTCGCTTACTGAATACCGACGGATGTCATCGATCTGAAAACCGCTTTTCCGGGAACGTGATAGGTCGCAGGAGCGCGCTCGAACGTTTTTCAATGGAGCAATTAAATTGTTTAACGCGTTTAGTCATTTCACTCATGCCAAAGTAAACAACATGATCCGGAGTTGTTTTAAACAGAAGGTTTCAATTGGAAAAACCATAGAAAATCAGGCTCAATAGACACGTCTGCCAGTGTATCATACAAATATGCAACGTCGATGTCACCATAAGTATGAATGTATATAAGCGGACCGCAATGTCCTTTCTAGAAGATGCTCACGATATTTGTCTCCCTCACTCCCTGCAGTATAACCTATAGTTTGCCATTAAATGAAATAAAATGACCATAAAGTGTAGAGTTGAACCACAGAAATTAGAATAAAGGTGAAGCGGCAGAGGCACCGGCCGGCAGTAAGGAGAGTGGCACCCGCCCTACTCGACTCCCACTCCTTTACCCCCTCAAGCTATCCTCTGCCGCGCTGTTGACGAAGGTTTTCCTTCGTTTAAGGGCAAAAATAAATAATGCATCACTTATTTTTATTAATAACCGGTAATTACACTTAATAGATAATTAAACGGGTTGTTGGAGCTCTTCAAAAATTTTTTCTTTATTGTCTTGGAAATGTATATTTTGGACGTTTCGCCCAGACAACGTGGGCTTCTTCAGCATGTATTTTCTTACAAGAGTTTTTTCATTCCTCGGATTCATTAGAATCGTCGTCTACTCATCGATATCATCTTTTACTGCGTGCTGAAGGCTTTGCACATCCTATTGGCTGGGTATGTTCTGCTTTAACTTGAAATTCAAGTTCAGGTTTGACTTGAATGCCAATTTTGAAAAAAGAAAGTTAATGGGAGGCGAACAACGTTTTTTGAAGATCCTGATGAGATTTATTTCTAATGAATCCGAGGATTGACAAAAACTCTTGTAAGAAAATACATGCTGAAGAAGCCCACGTTGTCTGGGCGAAACGTCCAAAATATACATTTCCAAGACAATAAAGAAAAATTTTTGAAGAGCTCCAACAACCCGTTCAATTAGAAAAATGGTCAATCCATGCCTCACCAACTCAAACACTTAATAGATATTATATTGTTGTGTCCATTACAAAATACGAAACAATATTAAAGTGGTTGTCCTTTGAATGGAGCGATTTTAATATTTTTCGCGTTCTCTTTTCAAATCGTCATTGAGGGTTTTCAAATGGTGGTACGTTTTAATTTACAAGAACATCTGCCCAATTGCTTTAATGAGTGATGTATAATGTGCTTGTTCTTCTGAAAAATAGAAACAATTCTTCCCAATGCACTGTTTTGATAAAAGGATTGTAAATAGGAATGCCAAGAAGATATCGAAATTCTTCCATCGATACATTTGGGCGATATTTTCTATTCCGATATATCAATATTAAATGCACAATGACTGAATCAACAAATGTTAAGTGTACAACTTAATGACGGCGCCAGGTTATACAGTACCCGCACGACCCACCGGTCTTGATGGTACTGTAGCTCTCGCTCCTTCAAATATATATACTGACGATGATGTTGGTCTAACATTAAATGCACACTATCGGATCCGATATTTTTCAGCCGTAAATCATCACATCAACCATATCCTACATCTTATTACTCAAAACTAATTTTATGATTTCCTTCGAAGAATAAGGGAATTGTATCAGATGAGGTAGGGTAATAGTAGATAAAACAGGTAGGGACATCTTGGAGACTTGGGTTCTAGCCAGTTCGAGGCTTACTGGAGAGCACATCAATCAGAGGGTTTTCCTCACCTCTATCCACAACCAATATTGGTTTAATTGCATTTTTTTTTTCAGTTTTCCATCTTACTTCACTTACATTGATTTTACAACCCTACATAATATTGATAATTTACTTCCCTGGATCCTGTACATAATCATTATCATGAATGAAGTTTCATTGAATTTTTGAGTGGTTGAATTCTTTACCTGTTGTAGAATGAAATTCAATAATGCAATATTATTCACTGAACTCATACGTTATTCGGATTAAAGTTTGAAAAAAAAATTCGATGACCGATATATCGGAATATTGATGTTTCTCTAGGATATATCGAATTACTAAAACGATACTATTAAAAAACATCGATATTCTTTGCCGATATTGACATACCCAAACCAAAGGAACACATAAAACCATCTTGTTGCCAACACCGCAGAGCTGTAGATAGGTTTCTCCAAGCCGGCATATTGCTGTAGACGGCCAGTTTTCGAATGACTGAATCAACATAATTGTTAGGGGAACAAAGAAGAACCGAAGAGTTGAAGGGATCCAGGAGCATTAGGTCATTGTTTTGGTTCTTTAAATTGGTCAGTTTGGATGGAGGAATTTTTTAATCACATTGTTTTTCGAGTTTACCTAATTTGGAAATGACACTTTCTTTGAAAGCATATGGTACAGGCCTTGGTTTATCAAATCTAGGTTTTGCTTCCTGAACAAGAGTTAGTTTTACCTCTCCAAACTTATAATTCCCTAGTTCGTCCTAAATGAATCTGAAAACTATTCAACTATTTTAGATTTTATTGTGTATGCATCTAACTCTGACAATTCCAGCTTATAAAAGTCATTATTCGCTGAAACATTCGGTACCAATTTTATATTACACTTAAAAATCAGGTCTCTTCCTAACTAAGGTTTTGGCCCTCCAGGTACAACAAACAAAGAACTATAAAGTGTTTTGTTTTCAAATTGAATACACACCTGAATCTTGCCATTGGGCACGATAAACGAATCAACGTAACTACGCAATTTGGTAGTTGTATGATCGAGTTTAACATTACTGAAGTACTCTCTATAAATATTGTCTGGTAAAACAGTTAAACCAGACCCCGTATCGATTTCGAAATAAACCAAAATGCTCTTAACTAATAACGGAATCTTGAGCGGGTCGACCGAAATTATCAAATTATCATTAGTTGACAAGTTAAACAAACCAACTTGATCTGAATTAACCAGTTCGTCGGCTGATTGGTCGGTTATTAAATATTTACAGCCGGATGTATGTTTACAAGAGGATGCAACATGACCCAATTGCTTGCAAATCCTTGTTTTCTTCCTCTGCTTCATGTGATTCATGTGAATCGGGACCTCTCGCTCACAGCTAGCGGGTGCTCATGATTTTTTTTACAGCTGGCGCTACAACATCTTTCAAAGATATGTCTGCGTTCTCCTCGCAGATTCGGTCATATATTAAACCTTTTTGAGCCCAGTAACGAATTTGTACTTAACCAACTCATTCAATTGCGCTCCAAACTCACAGTCTATAGAATATTTTTTTATTCTTACGAACCAATTATCAACATTCTCGCCTTGATCCTACCGTAAACTATCGAACGTCAGACTGTTTCGCCATACAGAAATTTTCTCTATGCCGGCATATTGCTGTTGATGGCCGGTTTTCGAATGACTGAATCAACATAATTGTTAGAAAACAAAGAAGAACCGAGGAGCTGAAGGGATCCAGGAGCATTAGGTCTTTGTTTTGGTACTTCAAATGTGCCGGTATTGAGGCACGAAATTTTCGAATCACATTGTTCCGAACGCATGTAGGATTGTGCTTCAAAACAACCTTGCGGACTAGGGCATTCGTTCCTTTCAATCCTAAAGATGGTAAAATCAACTGACTGAGATATTCAGACATCAGAACATGGAAAATTCTGAAGTAACACTATGAGTGAAATTTGTTGAAGGAAGATATCCCATCAATAAATCACATGAGCTCACTTCGATCACTCTTCGTTTATCTTTTAGCTCGACCTCGGGATACTATGACTTAGATTTAGATAGAAGAAAAATAACGACAACGTCCTTGAATGTACTAGAAATCATCTTGAAACCAATGGAACACAACATGTTGCCGTTGACGGCCAGTTTTTGAATGACTGAATCAACAATTGTTAAGAGTACAACATAATGACGGCGCCAGGTTATACAGTACCCGCACGACCCCCCGGTCTTGATGGTACTGTAGCTCTTGCTCCTTCAAATATATATATTGACGATGATGTTGGTCTAACATTAAATGCACACTATCTGATCCGATATTTTTCAACCGTAAATCATCATATCAACCATATCCTAACATCTTATTGTTCAAAACTAATTTTATGATTTCCATTGAAGAATAAGGGAATTGTTATATCAAATGAGGTAGGCAAACCGTAGGTATGAGGTACGCAAACCGTAGGTAAAAAGGTAGGGACATCTTGGAGACTTGGGTTCTAGCCAGTTCGAGGCTTACTGGAGAATTTTTTTCAGTTTTCTTTCTTACTTCACTTACATTGATTTTACAACCCTACATAATATTGATAATTTACTTACCTGGTTCCTGTACATATCATCATCATGAATGAAGAGTCATTGAATTTTTGAGTGGTTGAATTCTTTACCTGTTGTAGAATGAAATTCAATAATGCATTAGGCCTCTATTATTCGCTGGACTCATATGTAATTCGGATTAAAGTTTGAAAAAAATATCGATGACCGATACATCGGAATATTGATATTTTTCTCGGATATATCGAATTACTAAAAAAATTCCTTTAAAAAATATCGATGTTCGTTTTACCGATGTTCTTTGCCGATATTTACAGCCCTAGTTTGCACCTATAATTTTTTTCGCTAATCCTACCAATACTAATAACATTATCAGGCATAATTAATCCTCAATGGTCTTTTATTGCAAGAAGGCCTTCTCCATTGTTAGTAATGTTTTTTTCAATAGCTTGAAGAGCTTGAACACCATTTTCAGATAAACACTGCAAACTATTACACAAAGTTATTAGATCATCTGACGAATTAGACACGACTAGAAAAATACTGTCATCATCATGATCATGCATCATAATCGTATGAGCGAATTTTCTTAAATTATAATCTTATTATAATTAGTTTAGGTACGTTTTGTTAACTTTTTTTTTTTAGTAATATTCTGCTAAACAAATAAAATTTTTTGATTTTTATCCATTTTCAGTGATGTTTTAGTACTTTTTTTTAAATTTGACCAATTTAATGTGATCAATAAATGCTGCACAAAGAACTCATACTTTTTTTTTAAATGCTTGTTTTTTGGAAAAAGAACGAGGTTTTTATTTCAATTCTATCGAGATTTATCGTCTGAGATATATGACGGTGTTAATACTAGTGAACATTGAACAGAACTATCTCCGTGGTGAAGGACACATGTTTGACAGCCGCCGTGATGCACGGGCTATTAGGTAGCTATACCGTTACAGCTAATTGAACAATTATCAAATACATTAGCATACCAGGTTAATTTTAAGTCGTTATCAGATGTTAATCTGAAGTAATCAGAAGTTAACGAGTGTTAGGCCTAACTATATATTTAAGGCTTCAATAGAACCGTGGAAGGATAAATGGTAATTGATCACATCAAAGTATAACTGTATGTAGGTGATTTATTTCTCACTATTATAATTATTAGATAGCCCTTTACCTGTGGAGTGTTATGGGAGGCACAGCTGTCCTGTCACATCCCATCGTGCTGCATCCAAATGAGGCGCAGCAAGGCACGTTTCAATTTTACACACTGATAATTTCACTTGATAATATTTTAGGAAGGAACGAAACTATAACCACTTATGATACCAAGAAACGGAACCTGCCCAATCAGAATCAACGATTTTTAGCTTTTTGCGAACACTTCAGCAAGTAAATACAATCGGAAAGACGGTACACTGCAAACACTTGTTACGGATCTCGCTTGTGGCTGGGGGGATTGAAGTGGGGATGGAACCCGGTGGTCGATGCCACCCACCTCCCGACGCCTACCGCTTTTAGTTTACTTTATTTCCTGTGAAATGAACCCGCTCAACCAAAAAATAAGACAAAAAAATCGGAGTTATGGAAAACTCCAGAATACAAGAGGAGTTGAATAAGTTAATTTTCTCAGGGCCTTTGGCACAGTAATAATGATGTAAAACTGTACTAAATATTTCAATAATACATAAATTATTACTTTCGACAGTACTCCAACTCGTCAACTGGAGTATGTCGGAAATGAAATATTTTGCAGCACCTATACCACTTTGAAGGTGGTTAGATAACCTAACCATACCTGGTATAATAATAACCTTTTTTTTTCTTAAAATTTTTTTTATATAAAGGGACTTTTCTGGTCGAGGAAATAGTCCACGAAGGGACACGAGGTTACAACCAATCTTGGGGGAGGGGGGGGGGGAAAATATCCTTTCCAAATCTTCTTGCGAAAATACCTTCGAAGACATACCTTCGTCAGTATTGAAAGACAACAAATAAAATTCTTCGAATCATACAGGTACGAAAAATCTTGACGAGAGTTTACCACGAGAAATTTGGCGAATCTTCCTTAGATGAATTCCAGGAGTTCTTGATGATTCGAATACCAAAAAAATAAAAAAATGAGTAAATCTTCGGAAAATGGTAAAATTTTATAAATAAATTTTTTGAAACAGTCGACTCATTATATCTTGGAAATAATGAGTATGGATTAGGTGTCGAATAATTCGCCAATCCATCCCACTTTGGACGTGAAGCAACGCCGAGACCGCGAAACGTAAAAATATTAATGTTACAACAGTAATATTAATAATTGCGTGCTGCCAATTTGGACACTACAATTATGTCGGCTAATGTGAAGATAATTATTTATAAAAAACTTTTTTTATGTCTAAACAAGTTCTATCAAATAATAAATCATATAGGTAAAAACGCATACTTACATGATTGCAAGTTTATTATTTTTCTGTTAGGGAATCCTTCCACGGATTGGATGGGTCAGGTTTTTTGGTGCTGATTTTGGGACTCACTTTTGAGTTAAGGAATTTCCATTATTAGCTCTGGGTGAATTTCAGCGCAACTGAAGTTCCCCAGTCGGTTCAGCGTCCAAAATTATGGGAAAATGACATTTACTTGTCTATCGCCAAAATCCTCGTTGTTTCCCAGTTGTGGGCCATACTATTTACGCATGGGAGGTAATCATGGAATCTAGACCAGCTTTAGGACCAACTAGACTCGTAGCGGAGTCCGTGTTCGACAGAACAGATTTTTTACATCAAGTGTATATCTTTCTTAGGCAGCCGGACACGGCATATTTTGAATCCACGCACCTTGAACGTAAAATGAAAAATACTATTTGATGGTGGGGGGAGGGGGTTATAAAACAACATTTTACTCCAAGATTACAAAGTCTTATTATTGGAAATGGTAAACTAAGAATTAAAACTCACCGCAGAAGGTACAGGTTGTTTTGCTACATTGTTTATATTGTACTCGATTCCACTATGAATGTATTTATAAATGACAAGGAAGATACGTTGGAGGAAAACACAGCCTCAAGCTAGACATATTACCTACATAAAAACATTGCAATACGACCCAGCGAGTGATATATGGAGGGGAGACACTTTACGAAGGACTGTAAAACTCAATTTGGCCTTTTTAATGTTTGAAATGGAAGGAAGACCAACTTCCGACAAAATATTAGAATATTCTTTAGAATAGGGGTGAATGAGCATGACCTTGTCTTGTTAGAGGAACTAGCAATTCGCAGGACATTAAGAAATGAAATCAGTTGCCGTTCGAGATTATAATTTGAGTCGAATGAACACCAATTAGCTAAAAGTTAAATTGATCTGGAAACCACTACGAACCAGAGGCTAGCTTATTGGCTTCCACATTATCCAATCATTCATTAGACCGACAAACGAGTATAATCATTTGATCTCCGGCGCCTCGCAGAAGCCACCATTCGAATTTCAGTTTTCTACGTTGATTGGAAAAGAAAAGAGAACTTGGGATCACTCACCTGATCAGCTATTTTGGCTTCTAATCAGCAGGGGTGAATGAGCATGGTGGGTTCTGTGGGTTATCTTAAAGCGGTCCAGCTCAGACCATCCTGTTGAAAGGTTCTGCGACCGTAGACGACCGATTTTCGTTAAGAAACTTCAACATTTTCAAACTTGTTGGATAATTTTCAATGATATGTTTTTCATCCTTTTTGAAAAAATAATACATGTCGACTTTTTGTAACAATAGATTAGACCTCCCTCATACGAATAAGCAAGACACTGAAGAGCAAGTAATATTGCCGGAGTGCCGGGTAGCGGCATAGACTACTTAGTCCATGGAAGGGGTTGCTGCGTTGACTGACTACATTCTATTGAATGTATCTGCCCCCCTGGGAAAATATTCTGCGGACGACCATGGGGCATCTAGGAGCCAATTATACTCGTAACATGTGAGTCTCAGTCAGCTGAAGGACGTTTATGGCGAATTTCGTTATTAATTGATCTACCGTATCGAAATATAATGGGGCTCTTTTTACCTTCACAGACTACGTCCAGTGTATATGGATCAGTATTTTACGTAGAATTGTAGAAGTATTGTATACGGACATAATAAACCGATGTGTAATAATTTGCAGCGTTTCCCTTCGGAAAAGAATTATTGTGTACCGGGAATTTAAAAAATAACGTTGTATCTATGTTATAATTTTATCAACCCTCTCTTTAATCTGGTATGTATTATTCCTTTCCCCTGCTGTTACTTATTATTATTACTGATTATTATTCAATAATAAACCGTTGTAATCGCTCTTGAAAAAAAAATCTAACGCAACCTGAAAATTTCATGGTTAACGTTTCAAAGGGTGTAGAATCCAAATCTGCAATAATAATTTTGCCGTCCGCCCGCCCTACGTCGTACGCACGATTTCTCCAAAACGGCTTGAGCAAAAGATCTGAAATTTTCAGGAAAAATTCATGTTGGTCCGACAACGCCCCAATTCTTGAGCCAGCTCTCTCACATAATTTAAAGTGCCCTTTAAGGGTTGTCAAAGTTTTTTAAAATCCCTAAAACCTCAAAACAAGTCAAGGCGGCCTAAATTTGGACTCTTTTGAAGAACTTCCCATGAGGAATCGAATGAGCTCTTCCCCAGGTCCGTAGCTCAAACCATTCCCGATGTATGGCCCAATTAATGGTGCCAACATTTGCGTTATTTTGGTTTATTATTGTTTTTGTTTTGATTTCAGTAACCTAGTGATGTAGTGAACGTGGATACTGGATTGAACTAAAATGATTTCTAGCCAATACACGGGTTGAAGCATTCTGATACGCATGAAACGCTGCAAATTCTTTCACTGGGCTTTATAATCAATTTTATTCAATTGGCTAGCTTTCATGATTTGAATCTGTACTAACCTTCGGAGTGTTCGTGTTTCACAGATGATAGAGCGATTATCGAATTTCAGGAGATATGCATAGAGCACGTAAATCTGTTCTCAACCAAAATACCTATTTGGATTGATCAGTTGATCATATTCGTGTGCCTCTTGAAATTCAATAATCGCTCTACCATGCACACTCCAAAGCTTAATATAAATTCAAATCATGAACGCAAGCCAATTGAATAATAAAACCAGTGAAAGAATTAGCAGCGTTTTTTAATTGCAACACCTGCAAGCAACAATAGCTGGTAATCTCAGTGAAGAGATATCTTTTTATTCATCGTTCTATGGATCCACTACGACACACAGAGTATCGAACCTACTGAATACTACAGCCAAAAGTGTCCACCAAGCTAACAGTTGAGGTTCATTCAAATTGTTCCGTTTCCTTATTAAGTTAAAACCGCTGGAACACTTGATTCATCATTCCACAAAAACTAGGCCTGGAAAAAAGGGATTGGAGATTCAATGACGTGGAACTAATACACGAAGAGGTTGAACCCTAAAAATTGACTTTGAAAGTAATGTCGGGGGAGTTCCCACATTATAAGCATTAGAAGTTTATTGTTACAGTCCGCTTTTCTGCCGTTCTTTCTGGATGGTTCGGGACCAATCAATCCAGACAGGGAGGCAAAGATAAAAGTTGGGATCTCAATTTCCTTTTATTTCCTGCTTAATGCTATGAATGAGGGGACGACCAATACCAGGATGGAGAAGCCAAGGAGGCACTGGGGTGAAGAGGTTTCATATTAACTTGGCTAAAATGGAACATCGTCTTTATTGCTTCTAAGGCGCTTTGAAGTTGAATGAAAAGCAAACTTTATGCTAACGTAAACTTTTTGGAACTATGGAATAGGAGTGGAAGATTGGGCCTGAAAGTTTGGGATCTCTTCCCACCATCCGCCCTGACGGCGTTCTGTTGATAAAATTAAGCTGTCCGTCCTTCCCTTCCATACAGCTGTTAAGATTATGACGTTATTAAACGATGCGAAGCCAGACCAAATTTGATCGCGGAACCCGACGTTTATTGACGAATTTCCTTCCCTCAACCACTCATCTAGTCATTCAATAACTTTTTCGATGAGTGGCGTCAGACACAAGAATATGCTTGCTTCACCTAATTATAAATAAAATCACACTCATTAAAACAACAAATTATATTCAACGTATTTAATAACAATGGGACAACGAAATTTTTTAAGAAAACGGAAACTTTTTCAGAGTTATCGGGCTTAATGAAAAATAAAGTATACAATGATTTTAATGAAAATTACATTCTGTTTATATTTTTCTAAGTATATTTCGTGGGGTTCCGAGTAAAAGTGACCAAGTAACATTTGCAAAATTTTACAGGGGAGCGATCTGAAGTTTCACCTATTTTCTTCTTACGAACACTGGTTGTGTGATGTCTCATCCGACTATGTTTCGATTTTTCTTTATCCTGTTGGTAGTTAGCTAGTGCCCGCCTATGATATCGTGCTTCAAAATTCACTTCAGATTAAATAAGAGCTGTTTATTCGGAAAACTCTATTTGATCATTTTTACCTGCCTAGAGTTTCAAGCTTTACTCATTTGGTCAATTCAATTCTTCGAAAATCAGTCCCATAGTTACATGAAATTGAGGGATTGAATAGTTTTTTCGATAATTTATCGTATTGCCAAAACTAAACAACAATGACATACCTATTTCTGTGAGAAGGTTATCCATTACCTATCACTGTAATTGGTCATTTTCACCTGCCCACTATGCAATCTTACAAATCTTACACAGTAAAAGTGATCAAATGGCAATTGATAACATTTACATGCACCAGCGAGAGTACATTTATAATCCATCTCGTGTTTTGTGGTTGAGTTCAAATGCCATTTGGTCACATAAAACTCTTTGGGTCGGGCAGGTAAAATTTATTTTCAAGTATTTCTTGCACATCAGTTTGAAGATAACGTTCTTAGCAACAACACACAGTAGACAACGTTCCTTAGTACCGGAATGACAAAAAATGCTCATTTTGAAAAAAAATTTTACTTGGTCACTTTTACCCGGAACCCCACGATTTTATGTTGTAGATTCTTGTATTCTACAAAAAATTTTCTCTTGTTGATTGAGATTTATTTGTGGGAATCGTCTTTTAAAAACGTAAACTCTATTCAAGTTTAATCCATCGGTTCGAATCAAATTCGTCGAACTATTTTTTCAAATTATCGAAGAGTGCTGGAAAAACATTTTCAACGTAGCAAACAATTCTCAACGGATAGCTAAAAAAAAAGAAAAAAAAGGTTTTCAATTGGGTGCTAATCGTTTTTAATTTGGTTTTTCTGATGGATACGGATATGGAATTCACTATGGTCGATTAATTAGGGAGATGATTACGGTTGCTTTTGTTAGAATCGCCTTTCCAACGGAGTAGATGACTGTATCTGCAAGCCAACACGCTTCAGTGGCAGATATTGGAACCTAACAGTTTTGTTGGTTGAGTACATGTTTTGAAGTTTGTGGAGTCCATGACGCAGCGCGCCGCCATGTGGTGCCGAATTGCCGATTTTGCGACAAAACCTCAAACGTTTCGAACTTTTCTCTGGAGAGAACTGATTCCTAGGTTTTCAGGGACTTTCAAATGATTGAGAACTCCCAACCCGAATGTCTCACTGCCTCTGTGAGTAAAAATGTGTAAAACGATCTACGTTTAAAATTGTCCTTCTTCGGTCATTGTTTATTAACGTACATTATCTAAACTTGGCACCTCGCCCTCCGTACCTAGTATTAGTATTTTGCATAGATTGAAAAGAGCTGATTTCATATTTCAGCACCATAAATCGGTCAGCAACTTAATTAGCTTCTAGGCCCTTTATCTTATCACTGTGCCTCCAATCCTTATAATTGACTTATAGATGTCTCAAGTTCAAATGTCATAGATCGATTAGAAAACAAATTTGCCGAAATGGTTGCTCAGCTCATCAGTACTCCTTCACAATAGCAATTTTATTTTCAGTATCCCAAAAGAGCTCCATTCGAGTTTCCACACATCTGGCATATTTGGATAAATTACACGTTATCAAAACTGTGGGCACCCACTGACACTAAATTGATGAGATCAAATAAAATACCTACAGCCAATATAATGAAAAATGTTACAATAAAATGATAATTCTACTACAACTATATCAGTCAACTATTTCGTCGCAGTTTCACAAGTTATCATTCGCTTTTATGGAGCTCAAATTTCATCGTTTAAATGACCCTAGAAATATTTTGGTCTAAAATGTTCAATAATGGACCTTTGCAATCAACCAAGGAAAAAAATTTTGGTAACCCCACCCCAAAATTATTCGTTTTTTAGATACGTCGGATCCGAAAGTCGAATTTGAAAAAATCCATCCGTCCGCCTTCCGGAGCTTTTCTCCGAAACTGGTGGACGAAAGTTAGTGAAAATTGGGTAAAGAATCACATTTAGGCTCTACTTAGGGATGAACACCCTAGTGGCATCAATCTCAGTCAATGGGCAGAAATTTCGAAAATCTGAATATTGGAAACTTTTAAATTTATACAATTGTTTTGTGTTCGGTACTGATAGATGTGCCTTGAAAGAATCAAATGAACCCAAACGGAACGCTTTTATTCCATCCTTTTGTTCTCCCTAAGACTAGAACAAACAAATCTTCGACGGACAAACAAATATTAAAACAAATGTGAATTTGAACGCCAAAGGCGCCGAGTTTAGATAGTATACCACTGACTACATCTAATACACAAAGATCAGAAGGGTCACGTTATTCGAATATAGAAATAATTAACCTCTTAGTAATAATTGGCTGTGTCTTTATTACACCATTAATAATCATAGCTACTCTTAAGGCCTATGTTCGTACTAACTTCACCATTTAATGAGCTTTAGTATTCACTTCCTTGGCAAAATGTTTCAGTCTGGCAAATTTGAACCCAATGCTAAGGTACTAAGGTACTGCAACGTTCTGGAAGCACATGAGTTGAAAATTCACTCTAGGAAATCTCCTAGCTGTAATCACGGGGAGAGGGTCCGTGTCGAGCTTGCGGGATGAACCAATGAAGGAAATGGCCAAGCTAAGGAAATACGGTGCGACTATAGGGAAGGGAATCATAAAAAGCGGATTATTGTCTGAACAGAAGTGTTTCGGAGGGTGGGGTTGGAAGGCAGTAACCATAGAATTAAGTTTAACAACCCTCAGACCGTTGCGTGGAAGCAAACCCTTATTTGTTTTCCTGCCTTCATGTGGTCTTTCCGCCCCGATGGTCCCACCTGTTTTCCTTCGGGATTTCCTTAATCAGGTGCCGCAATAAAAATGACCCTAAAAGAAAGGTAGCATTTTAATTTTTTTTCTTTTCCTTTGTGTGTATTCTTTTGTCTCTAAATTCGGCGGAACAATTTATTATCGCAGCCGCTAAAGTATTCCCAAGTAATACATGGTCTCCCGTTAATCCTACCTCGCCTTTAGAATGATTGCATCATTAACTCAGTCAAACTAAGAAATAACTCTGTGAAATATAACCAACAATTCAAATAGTAGTAGTTATAGATTTGAAAACAAATTGTGATTTCTCCCCTTAGTTAATATATATTGTATGAGGTTAATTTGGCAAATTACTTTGAACCTTTGGCACAAATCAATTTTTAATATTTTTGGCATCTCAATTTAAACTTTCGGCGACTCAATTTCAACTTTTGGCATACCACGGGTGTTCTTCGGTACTTCCCCCCAATCTCAAACGCTCGTTGCTTCATGAAATTCCAACAAAAATTTGATGTTGAGGCGATTTTTGAAAACTTCAGTTTGTCTAGTTTCATGTCCAGTGAACCCCAATTCACCAGAATTAGATTGTAATGGTGAGTTATTCAATCGAAAAAAGTGGGGGAAAACGAAAATTTGCCATGTCAAATTCTTCGGTAAAGTCCCCCCAGTGTGAAAACAGTATTTTCTACTCGCGTCTCAACCCCTTAACTTTCGATCAAACTATTTGATCGCTCTATAACTCATACCTGTACGTCAAGCCCCATGAAGGTAAACGGTAAATATCAACTAGTAAGCTTGCCTATCTTTAAACAACAATTCACAGGAACAGGGGTTTGAGGACGTGCAGGTATGAGATATTGAGCGATGAAATCTTTTGATCGAAAGTTAAGAGGTCGAGACGCGATATTGGTAGTTGAAAATACTGTTTTCACCGTGGGGGGGAGTACCGGAGAATTTGACATGGCAAAAACTTCCATAATAACCCCTTTTTTTTTTCATGGCGAATTCGGCTTTTACAAAGTTGTTGCTTCAAAATATGAACATACACATCAAAAAGTAGACGAGCTGAAGTTTCCAAAAATCACCTCAACATCACATTTTTGTTAGAATTTCATGAAGCGACGATCGTTTGAAAATGGGGGGGGGAGTAACGAAGAACACCCCATACCACTTCTAGCTTCTGGCATATCAATTTGTACTTTTCGCAAACCCAACTAATCCAACATTCCACCCCACATAATGATCAATAAATGTTTTCTCTATCTCTTGTATAAGTATAAATTATTTAATGTTGTGCACCTGATTCATTAATGATTTCCTTCACTTTGTTTAATTCATACATCCGTTTGGACGGAATTTCCCGACTTTCACAGGTTTGGACATCTTATCGGCCTTATTTTCCTAAGGTCTCAGCCACAGCTTCCCAAGATATAATTTATGACGTAAAAACTTTTCATATTGGATTGAGATATCTGTAGATTATTATAAGGTGTAGTATGGAATTCTCGTTTATAGCTGAGTACTGAATTTAGGATGCTGCCCAACTTTCTAGCTGACTGTTGTGTGATATGAATTTTTTTTTCTTTGAAAATGATTTATTGCACCAAGTTACAACTTATTAGCAACAAATTTTTGACATTTAAATATGGATTGGTTATAGTAAAGCTTAGGTACATAACTAAGTCTCTGATGGTTTCGAATGTTAGAAGTGTTATTTGTTGCACTTGAGATTCACTGAATTTCTTTTTTCACTGTGCGGATTTTGTTATCGCGAACACCTTAATTCACGTACACAGATCATGAGGCTTATTTCTCTTGAGTCGTCTGGATAGGTCGACAACGACGAGGAGCTGCACAGCTTCTTCATTGACGTGTAGTTGTAGCCGCTTGTGATGGGCTATAGCGTGCATTCTGATTACTTCATTTACTGTTGGTATACAAAGTTCTTTGTGAAGTCGAACATTTCGGGTGGACCGGTATGCATCAACAACACACCTAAGTACATTGTTTTGAAACCGCTGTATAATATCGCGATTACTTTGAGCAGTACAGCCCCACAACTGCACTCCATAAGTCCAGACTGGTTTGAGGACTTGTTTGTACAACGTTAATTTGTTCTGGATTGACATCTTTGAGTGCCAACCCATTAACCAGTACATTTTTGTGTGATATGAATGATGTAGAGCGGAAATGAGGTTGGGATGTCGATGGTACCTAGTACAGAGGAAGATGAGAAACATTTAGTGGACTTTTCGATTCGCCTCATCAGTACTCAAATGTTGTTCGGTTTTTCTATCATGTGGATTTTACTGTAGAAAAGGGGGAGTCTGGCCCTAAATGAAATAATGATTGGAGAATGAATCAAAAAAGAGGTACTCGAGATAACTGTAACTATGTGTAACATGCATGATGAGGATCAGGTGGGCTTGAACTATGCAGTTAAATTGTGTTCAATCATTAAACTTAGTGCTTCTATTATTCGGATCCTCCTTCCAAAGGCCACACTCATGAAGGAGCGCCACTGACACTCCTTTTCATTCCCGCGAAGCAGAGCAGAAGTCTCACAAAGAGATCAGAGGCGGTGTAATTGTAGCGGGCGCTGCGACACGGTTCCCTGGAATGGAGGTAATTTCATTGCAAGTTGAACTTCAAAAGGCCAACGCTCCTTCGTTTCCTTCCTTCTCGACTCCGTGCCGTTTCTCATGAAGAGTTCCCTCCATTTTTGAGGGTGGAAAAAGGGGGATAGAGGATCCAAAGAAATGGTGAGTTCTCTTTGTTGTTTCATCGTGCGCAGGTAATTGAGGCAAATGAAGTCTTGAAAACGAGACGGTACTTAGCTACTTTTAAATGACAACAGTAGCGTGTAACTAAGAATGTATAGTATACGTTCGCATGGCCTGTTTTTTGTGGATAGGTGATCTTCCAGTTGGGTGATGACTAATTCTAAGAAATACAATTATTAAACTTACGTACATTCTCCGTCATGATGCGGTTGCCAAGCAAATAGCAGATGCATTGTCATCTAGTGGCTGGGATGTGGATAGAGAGAGACTGTGACCAGAGCAAGAAGCCTGATACCGCCGCCAATAAGGCCGATGGGTCTGCCGTGATCCTGGATGTCCAAGTTATCAATGGCAGCGTGGACATGGGGTAAGTAAGTACGATACAAATGACCTGCGGCAAGCGGTATCTGAGCTAAAAAGAGTGTGCCTAACAACAACAAGTTTATGGCTGCAACCGTGTCATGGCGCGGAGTGTGGTGCGGGCAAAGTGCCACGGAGTTACTCGAGCTGGCCATCTTCAGGAGTACTTCGTGGTATCACTGAACGCGACATTATGGGCTCTTACTTAAATTGGTGGTCATTTTATCGGGGCACTTCCTTCCATCCCTCTCTCCCTCCTTCATCATCCTTGACTTCCCAAATCCCTTGGGCGTAAACCTGGGCGTCCTCCCCACTTTTATTTTATTTAGTTTTTTCGGTTTTTTTATTGGTGTGCCCCCTCCGCCTTTGACAATAATAAAATACTTATAATAATACTCTGAATACAACATCAAGGTGTGGAATGGTTTAAACATAATGTTCGTCGATGACGGTAATTGATTGATTATAGTATTGGAAAATATAGGTATTAGTAAAGGATAAGCATAAAAGGATAACTGTCCATACACTGTTCAAACTTGTTTTGTAACCTGTATCATCGAATTTCGGTAGGACGGTAGTACTGGAAGCTGACGGATTTTAACTGCGTGGGCTGTTGGTTTCTCGTTAAGGTCCCACAGGGTTTTAGTGTGGTAGATTAAGACTGGGTTGTGTGAGGAATTTGCAGATGGTCCTGTTGACGTTTTATATTCATACTTCATCTCTTTAGATCTAGGATGAATAAGGTAAATAGCTTGGAGGTTTCGTAATTCAAGGTTTTCTGTAGAGGATAATTGCAGTTGGTCTGGTTGGCAGAATATTACGAGGAATCTTTTACCTTGGTCTGAATATTAGTAGGTCGCAACGGTCGTTCTGGCCTTTCAGTACTATTTCTATATCACAGAAGTGATTTCCAGGGACTTTTGAGTTATTGGCGCATAGCAAATGAGTTTTCTTAGGTTCACAATAGTAATTAAAACGTCACTTCTTTGGATTGCTGGAATTTGAGGGATAGTTTGTAGACTACAGGGCGGTCACGTAGGATTTACCATCCAAAAAGATTATTGTTGTAAGAGGTATAGGTCGCAAGTTTGTGGAGGAAAGATTGGTAGATCTAGGAAGTAGACAATTTCGTCTTCTCCTGTACAACACCTAATTCTCATGTGGGTTTGGATTTCCCGTAGCGAAGAGCTTCGATGGTACGGCATTCCATTTCCGTAGAATAATTTTAGTTCTTGAAGAACGAAAAATAGAGATATCGGTTTTAATAGACTGGGGTTTTCCCTAAGCTGCAGACAGTCACCAAATTTTCAGTGTCTTGAGCTAATTTTAGGAGTAGTTGAAGCATGGCTTAGTTGGATCTATAGTTCATTCAATATTACGGACTCCCGTTCGGGCAGAACTAATGATTTTCAATGTTCCTATTTCTTTTGTTGAAACGTCATGATTGTAGTTGATGGTTTACAGAGAAAAGCTTGATTGGTTCATTACAGCGTTATTTATTGAATATCAAGTTGTTTTGGAAACGCCTCTTTTCTTTCTTCGGAATGATTCAAGATTTTGTAATCTCTCCTAGTCTGAAGCGTCGAAGTTCAAATTTCAAATTCAAATTCAAAATGCATTTATTAATATTGATAATTTACAATGAGCATGACAAAATGCACATATGCCATGGTATCAAAACCGTCTGGCGGAGGTGCGCCATCGAAATAAGCATTAACACAAATTTGTGTTCTATATTTATATTGAACAAAGGCGTATTCGATATATATGACAGCGTTCATACACGACCACTTCACATGTTAACATACTATTCTTAATTTTCATTCATTTAGTTATTGTTTTCTTTTTTAAATGTTTTGTTATTTATTTATTTTTGGTTGATTTATTTACACACAGATTAATTGCATGCCCTCAATACAGTTTTTCAGCATAATAAAGGAGGGTGCAGCATTAATTTAGTACAATTGATTAGTCAAGCGCCGTGGTTTCCAATGATGAATTTAATTATTGATCCCAGATAGTTAATTAATCCTCTGCTCTACCGTTTGAGTAAGATAGATATCGGACTTTCTCTTCAATCGACTGGAGCATACTTCTATAAGTAACACTTTTGGTTATGCAGTAGTTTGAACGTCGTTACTACAGCTGATTTTATGTAAGATTTGTACTAACAGCCCTTTAATTTCGAAGTAGAGAGTGATTGTATGATTAATGATTATTAATCCTGAGTTTTTCTATCACGTTGAATATCTCGGTTCCTGAATCAGTCTGGCAAGGAAGATTATTGTCCTTCAGCATGGGACTACATATTGATAGTTGAGGATTTCCAAATACATTTCTCGTCTTATATTGGGGATTTCATTCGATTTTAATTTAAACAGGGCTGTATTGCCTGTGCAAATTTGGCGAACTGACACATAAAGAAAACACCGCTTTCGTACAGTTGCTATTACGGGAAACAGACAAATGTATCAATTTCTATTCTCATTCCTCCAACGCCTTGTCTTACGTGAAAAACGAACGTGAGCGAAGCAAGCGACCAACGCGATCTATTAGCTCGATCAAACAATACAATTCTATAGAAGTGTCTTACGTAACATCGCGTTTGTCGGTTTGATTTTCGTCGCGTAATCGCGTTAACATTTGTAGGTCAGCCTGCTACTGTTGAGATTATATCGTTCATCGTTGATATTGACTTCTTGGTGAATTATTCCCTTAGTGGTTCATTTTCGATGATGATTTTCAAAAACTTACTCTACCAAATGAATTTAAAAGTATTCTGGTAAGAGAGCTTCAAAAAATTGAAAAATGAATAAATGTTAGCATTTTCTGAAAAATCAATAATTTTTTACTTTGCTCTATATCTCAGTTCTTGATGATCTCTTTCCCTATAGTAATGTACATAGAGGTACAGGTAACCAATTATTTTGCAGTTATAGGCATAGGTTTCCTGTTGAGGGAGGAGGGCAGTTTTAGTATGTTCATTATGAATCATATTATTATTATTATTATTAATTTTATTGTACTCGTTATGAATCATTATTAGGAGCGTACACCTATTGAACTTATCAACGCATAAGCATCAGCCGTTCTTCAACAGGAATCGGGCCCTGAAAATTGTTGATGTGTAGTGTGAGAATTTATTATTCTCTAAACGATGCAATCATAATTTGATGTTGTCATTCGAGAATATTGGTTGTTCTCTTTTTCTCATGGATTTAAGAAGTCCATATGTTATCCAGGTCTTCAATTTAATGAGCCTATAAGGTTTATATTATATTTCAGTGTTTTCTTGACTATTGTTGAGCAAATCAATGAAATTCCAGCATGCAATATTCACATCCCCTCTTCATAAACTGGTAACCACTTTTTAACAACTGATTTTGAGTAACTTACCATAGTCAATAAAAAAATAAGTGACACTATGAGCTTAACAGTTCCGCTGTTGCATTGTTGTACTATGCAACAAAAATTATCAGTAATGGGGGAATCATAAACTATAGACGTAATTCGCTCGTAACTTGTAATATTGGTGAATATAAGATCTAAACAACATGTCTCTCCGTGAGAGCTTAGGCTTGTACCTCCATTAATCAGCAAGGTGAATTTAAATTTTGAAAATAAATTAAAGGATTTAGGTCTGTTCTCACAACCAGAGTAAAGCAAGTCAATATTGATGTCGCCTTGAAATATTTGATAAATTCACTCATGATTAGGATTTTCTGTATATTTCGTAAAAATTGCTTCCGAACTTCTTTGTCTCTATTTTGCGAGTGGTATCAACAAATAACTTCGAATTTGGGACCTAATTCATCTATAGATGTGCAATGAACATCTCGTAAACGAGAGCTCCTCTACTTTGTTGACTTTAAAATCAGAATTTCAGAAGACCTCTGTGCCACTATTTTGATTGAAATCACAGCCACTACTATGTCTAAGAAAACCACCCAATGAATCAATCAAATCTCCATGATTGAGACACACATGCTTGATTTGCCTGCGTCTCGGATCAGTTGAATATTCGAACAAACTTCATTTCATTTAATGATCGTGTGCTGCGGGTGTTAAGTAAAGGCTCTGCTCCTCAGGAGGGATCGAGTAGGAACTTATTATTGCTGATGCAGCCTCCATCGTAATTAGCAGTGGATTCATGGTAAGAAAGGAGAAGTAGAGGAGGTGTTGGTCGGTTTCTCTCAACCCGAGAAGAAAAATGTGTCGCCTTTTCAAGTTCCGACTTACGAAGATTTTACTAGGTGGATTCAATAAATTGATTGAATAAAAAAAATCTTGCTTGGTGAATACCGTGTGTGTGTGCCTGGCTTCCTCTTATTATTTTCCTCAGTAGTCGGTTTCAAACGTTATTTCTGAAGGCTTAATCTGAAGGCATCTAAGGAAAAAATGTTCTATATTGTCTACCACTCCACTTTTTCATAGATGGGAAGGTAATACCAATAGAGCGCTTTCGCTGCCACAGAACAAACTTCATTCCATGTCTAATTTCCATTCAAAAAATTGGAACGCTGCCGCCAGCCGAGCATTTTACGAGGAAAAGTTCGTATTTTGTGATTTCCAAGATATTTTTCGGCTTCATTGCTAAGCCTCCACCGGCCTACCAGTTAAGTTATGATAAGTAATTTTCTGTTGTTCCACTCGGCAACACGGACGTAATATCGCCGGTAGAATATTACGAGGTCTAGGGATTTCCGGTATTTTAATAACGACAGATTGTTCCCGGATTTTTACCGGTTTCCTAACTAATATCAGATCAGTCGGATATCTTTAGAAAAACGGCTGCTTTTTACAGCAAGAACGAAAATTTGAAAAAAAAAAAAAAAGGAAGGAAAACTATTATGTAATCCGAGTCCTTGGTTAAAAAATCGCAGGTCATGGACGAAATTGTGCAATAAAAGGCAACTTTTCATTTCGTACCTGAAGCTTTCGTACAAAAGCGATCCTTTTTCTTGAGGTTTCATATCTACCTTCAGATAGATATGCCAGCAATCTTTCAATGAAAGTGCATTTCTAGTCAAATTTCAAATAAATAACTAACTATGTTGAAGAGATTTTCGTCCAGAAAACGCTGGATTGTCTATGCTGCGATGATATATGATTAAATAAATATGACTGGAAATTCATGTAGTCTAGTAGAGTTTGTTGACCGTTTTTCCATGAGATTCGGATTAATAGAAATTTTATTATAGAGTTGAGCCTAAAACCTATGCCCCAAGATTAAAGAGCCCGAATAATGAAATGTCATTAGGGGACAAGTCTTCAACAAGAAATGTTTCAATTGAGTAAAAAAAATGTCAGAATCGTTAAGTTCTTTTGGTTTATTATTCAACGTTAAACCATTGTAATAGGAAAAATGTAGAATCCAAATCTGCATATTGGTCCGAAACGGCTGGAGCAAAAAATATGAAATTTTTAGGAAAAATCCATATTGGTCCGACAAAGCCAAAATTCTTTAGCCAGCTCTCTCACTTAATCTAAAGTGTCCTTTAAAGGTTGTCAAAGTTTTGTAAAATCCTTAAAAACCTCAAAAAAGTCGAGGCGGCCTAAATTTAGACTCTTTTTGAAGAACTTCCCACGAGAAATCGAATGAGCCCCTCCCCAGCTTCGTAGGTCAAACCATTCCCGATGTATTGCCCGATTTATGCTGCCAACATTTGCGTTATTTTGGTTTATTATTGTTTTTGTTTTGATTGTAGTAACCTAGTGATGTAGTAAACGTGGATACTGTAGTGAACTCCTAAAAGGGTTTATAGCCGATACACGGGTTGAAGTATTCTGATAACCATAAAAAACGCTGCAAATTCTTTCACTGGGGTTTATTATTCAATTGGCTTGCATTCATGATTTGAATCTTACTAAGCTTCGGAGTGTGCGTGTTTTACAGGTGATAGAGCGATGCATAGAGCATGTAAATCTGTTCTCAACCAAAATACCTATTTGGATTGATCAGTTGATCATATTTGTGTGCCTCCTGAAATTCAATAATCGCTCTATCACCTGTGAAACACGCACACTCCAAAGCTTATTAGAAATTCAAATCATGAACGCAAGCCAATTGAATAATAAATCCCAGTGAAAGAATTTGCAGCGCGTTTTTAATTGTATTCCACATGGTACCCACCTTTTGGCTATGTGAAGAAGTTTGCTGTTACGATTTGAGCTCTGATATTTTCATAATTCTCTTTATTTATATATTTCAAAGTCTTGAATATATAGAATCATGTTGTGATTATGTTTCATTTCCAACTTGACGGACTTTTTTTCCCCCTTTGATGAATGAAAGTATGAAAATAAGCCAAACCGTTTGACGGGTGGCACGACGATTTCACGGCCTTTAATTTCATAACTGGAGCACGTTCCAGCACTTATCGCCGGCCACAATGTATTTCAGCCTCTCGATTTACGCCCGTTACCACATCCAGGAGGCATCAGCACTCGCAATTAAGACTGTCCGCAGGCCGTATCCCTTCCGTCCGTCCTCTTGGCGCTATTTTGTTTCATCTAATTAAACAGGGGTTTTCAACAAAAAGCCACTATGCAAATGGAGTCGTGCAAACCGCCAGGGGCCCTAGCGTCAGGGCATTTTTTCCCTTCTGCCCTCGCAGGTCAGTCAGTTTCAGTCCCGGGGGTGAAATTCAATTCTGTTGTTTCAAAACCTCACGGTTTTTCGGTGTTCCTGATGAGGACGCATTTACCATCGTGCGCCTCTCCTCCAACTCCCAACGGCCTTTTCGCATACACTCGTTTGTTTTTCGTATTTCTTTTGTTTACAAACCACAGAGTGAAAGGCTGTAATAAATTATTGTTGTAATAAATTGTTATCTCTTTCTTGCATATCTCACCGACTTTTCAACATTTTTATCGAAAGAAATATATGATCGATATTTTTCTATGTTTTAACACACGGTCGATTTGGATAAAGTTGCCACTCTCCTGAAGATTGTATACAGACTAGCCGGCCTAAAGAAAGCGAATGGGTTAAATATTTAAAACTCTACAAATGATTACATAAAGGCTTGAGATTTTTTATTAATAAATTATCTCCTGCTCACCATAAGAAGTTGAAACATGACACAGAGCTTCTCTTCGACAAGAAGAATAAACTTGTTGACTGAGTAACCTGAATTCCTTAAAATTTTGTATGGATCCTTTTTAGGTGCTGCCTGACCAATAAAATGGGAGCTCTTTCGTGGTCAGTTGATTGAACTGAATTCCTATAAAAGTACTTTTGGTTTATTATTCAATAATAAACCATTGTAGTCGCTCTTGAAAAAAAATTCTAACCCCCCCTAAAAATTTCATGGCTTTTCAAAGGGTGCAGAATCCGAAATTGCAATAAAAAACGCTGCAAATTCTTTCACTGGGGTTTATTATTCAATTGGCTTGCGTTCAAGATTTGAATTTCTACTAAGCTTTGGAGTGTGCGTGTTTCACAGGTGATAGAGCGATTATTGAATTTCAGGAGATACGCATAGATCACGTAAATTTGTTCTCAACCAAAATACCTATTTGGATTGATCAGTTGATCATATTTGTGTGCCTCCTGGAATTCAATAATCACTCTATCACCCGTGAAACACGCACACTCCGAAGCTTAGTAGAAATTCAAATCATGAACGCAAGCCAATTGAATAATAAACCCCAGTGAAAGAATTTGCAGCGTTTTTCACAGGTGATAGATCAATTATTGAATTTCAGGAGGCACACAAATATGATCAACTGATCAATCCAAATAGGTATTTTGGTTAAGAACCGACAAAACCTTAAAGGGCACTTTAAATTAAGTGAGAGAGCTGGCTCAAGAATTGGGGCGTCGTCGGACCACCATGAATTTTTCCTGAAAATTTCAACTTTTTTGCTCCAGCCGTTTGAGAGAAATCGTGCGTACGGCGTACGGCGGACGGACGGAAAAATTGTTATTGCAGATTCGGATTCTACACCCTTTGAAACGTAAGCCATGAAATTTTCAGGGGGGGTTAGAATTTTTTTTTTTTTTTTTTTTTTTCAAGAGCAATTACAATGGTTTATTATTGAATAATAAACCAAAAATACTAGTTACAATATTTCCGGTAAAACGTACTTTGAGCGGATAAAATTTCGGATTAAGTTCAAATTCTGACTCACGGACAGACCATGACAATGAGATTAGAGGTACATTTCGATCAATTACCGGCATGTACAATGAAGAGTAGCCGAACTTTATGATAGCCATGAGTAGGGCTAGTTACCACATAGAATCTACAAGAATAATTTTTGGAAAAAGTTGAACAGAAAATTATTTATCAATGAAGGACAGCGATTGTCCCGTAAAATAAGAATCACCCTTAAAGGAAAAGTTATTCATAAATAGCAAGTGTAGCTTGTCAAAATATTTATTACACTGATCAGTTGACAATAATTATCGTGTACAGTAAAGTATTATTATGTATCCAATGATTTCGAGTTATCTTTGGGGATCCAGATGACGGAGAGTACGGCTCTCGACAAACATTGAAAAACGTTGCAGTACAAGTCATAACAATTCCGAGGTCTGTTGGCCGGGTTGTTTTCACTCTATAAATCACCCATGTTACTGTCAGAAGCCCCGCCGTTAACATCAGTAACATACAATAAAGAAACCCATTTTTTCTATCGTTGTTACAGGAGATAAAATGGCGGCCATTTCAAGGCGGAAGTCGTCATCTTCTGGTCCCATCATATCAGCGGCCGTGTGGTATATCCTGCTTCCGGTCTTGTTGAACCCGGCAGTCGCGTAAGAAAAAAAGAGATACTTCTTCTCCAGGATAACATCCCTCGCAGGACTGCTGAACACACTGAAAAGCTCATCACGAAACACAAAGGGCTTTCCTAGGATTGTGACTTTTTTTCATCCTTCGAACTGTTTTTCCACCCAAGGTTGATTTTCATGTACCTAACATAAGACCCCTGTAAGGCCCTCCCTCTCTTCTTCATTCTAATCGATCGTTCATTCCCATTAGTCCTTTCAGGGGATTAATTAAATTAAATTCCTTTGTCCGGGAAACTGTACATATTATGAGCCTCTTCCTCACAACCTCGAATTCCTTTTATATGATAAATATGTAGCTAGGTATACATTTTATTTATTTTATTCATTTTTTCGCCCCGTTCGTTCTTTGTAGGCATTGAAACCAACAGATTTTAATCAGAACTTGTATTATGATAATATTACAACAACTTTTAGATAAATTATAAAAACATAAGATGAAAGTTTTCATGTCTGTTGAAGGCGAAGAGACAAATCTCTCAGATGATAGAACTGTGAAAAAATTGGAAATAGACAATGTGTGTATATTTTTTAAATGAGTGTTGGATGGGACAATGAATGTTTTGAAAGAAAACCTATTCACTTGTAAATAATTAAGAATGAATGTGATCATTAGTTATGTTGACACTATGTAACGTCATATATTTTTGGATGCTGTTTGTGAATCATTGATCGTTTACAGTTATTAATAGCTATAAAATAGAACGTGTTAACGTCATTCTAAACACTCTACGTACAAAAATTAGTCAGTGTTAAATTCTGAGTCAAAACCGAGAGTTTTACGTCCGGGATCCGATAACTACGCACTTGGTAACATCACATATTAAACTAACAATCCCTCGACTCTAGCCCAACGTTGAATTCGGTGAATAATCAATTGACTGGATACTGTTTTCTTGGTACCAGGCACGAGGATGATATTGTGATACTCGTAGTTATGTTTTGTCTTTTACTTTTCACAGCAATAATTTCTTTCAGTGTGATAGTACCACCAATTTGACATTTAAAACATTCGTTCTTGATCTTCCAAACAACTTTTTTCAGTACTATAAATTGCTCAAATTAGGCCCTTAAACATAAATACTTAAGTACTTTCGTAATCATAAATGTGTTACCGAATCGGTTCAGTTAATGAAGTAAGGGACGTTTAAAATAATGAAGGCCGAAGATTTGTGGCATCACTATCAACCAATTAGTAAGTATCTAATTACCTACATTTTTCATTAATTTTTTTTTAATTTTTCTCCATTATATTTACGACTTTATCTTCTTTGGGCTAAATTTGGTGGACGTTTGAGAAATAGTAGCTTTCAGGAGACCAACAAAATTAATACGCGAAATGAAAACCGTAGAGAAGACCCTGGATCTGATATAATTGGAGAAATTCGATACCAAACGTCTCAGACAGCATTAGGAGCTCAACAATTACGAACCAATTATACTTATCGTTCAATTGGTTTGTGAGTAATGCTCGGGTTCAGAGAAAACCTCTTGTGCGGTTTTGAGGATTGAGAAAATGCCTATAGCCAATTCATTCCTTAAGTCGATAATAACGGAATGAGAGGGAACGTTTCAATGTGAGACGGCGAGAAGATTTGAAGCCGAAAAGAGACTGGTTGTTAGATGGGGGAGAGGGGACGCTTTTGGGGCTCAATAGGGCACTTCCGCCCGATTACCTTACAGCCTGAGGCCTCCTTTGAGGATCAAATGGCCAAAGCTCGATATTGAAGGAGATTTATAACCCCTGAGTTGGGGGGGAAGGCAAAGTGGAGGGTAGACATTTGAGTGACTGGGAGATGAGATGAGGTAAGGATATCTGTTCCATGTGAAAAGTCATTCAATGTGACCCTCTACCCCACGTGTTCAACCTTTTCTTATCTGATTACCTCGACACTTGATGGTACGGGCTGAACGGGTAAACAAATTCCAAACGCGTAGAGTCAATAAAGCGGAAAATACCGAAGGGAGCCCATTCCAGAGTACTCAATGCGTGGCCGTTTGATCTCGTTGAGAAGGTGAATAGATCGCTCACTTCAAACAATCAGTCCCAGACCCTGAATTGCCCACAAGCATACAACCTAGACTATAGACTAAGAGACAAAAGTTCTTAGTGATTAGCAGGTGGCTTTATAACCTAAGCAACTACTGCAAATCCATATAAAGAAAGGGGTTGGAAAAGGCTGACAATAACTTTTCAAAACTAACTTTCTCGATCTTGATGATTTACCATCTTCCAGAGAATAAACTTGATCGCGTTAAAATAAACTCATTTCCCCGCCATAAACTTGACTTACCGCTGTTGGTCTACTGTTGATGACCCTTTCAGACATCAAATCTCTGGTGATGCTTCGAGAGCGAAATACAACCTGCGATAATGTATTGGAAAATACTGCACTTTCACTTCAACCCATATGAACGAGCGTAATGCAATCCGAGAAAAACAGTTGAAAGATTTCAAACCATAATGATTTATAAAATCATGGATGGAAAGCTACTCAATTCAAACGATCCAATAATGCATAACTGGTGTCATACGGAGCTTAAGATCAGCTATCTTGTCAAGATAGAGACAATAGCTCTTAATCTAGAAAAAACACACTGGATGGTAGTAGTATTCATCAGGAGTGTAAGTACAACAGGACGGCCAAAGCTGAGTTGGAGATTGGAACTTCATTCCAGATATAAGTATGAAGGTTGATCAAAACCACCTCATATGATTATCGATGTGTGATCAGGGGTCAGTATGTGTTAATAGTGTATATATGAGCTCTATTTGCAGTAAAAATAAGCTATTTGAAAACCAGGCTCCTTCCGAAAATGTCAGGACAATGGTAAAAATAAAATGTAGTGTGCGGTTTCCTCAGGTTTGCCGGTCGTCTAACCTGATCCATAAACTAGGCGTCGCAGTTGCCAAATCTGGATTAGTATCAGTATTTCCTGTGTCCTGGGGAGCTTTTCTTAGTTGCAATGGCTCCCAAATTTTTAAAATGAAAATTTAAGACATTTTTCTTTATCCCGTTTTGAAATATTCTGACATTTAAAAGGTTATGCGAGTAAATTTTCAAGCATTAGTAGCCGAGAGGAATTGTTGAAATATCCAAAGTGGTCTTTCTAAGCCTTCAACGGAAAGAAAGGTCGAGGGCGAGATCGAGTTCCTTTAAAAACGTGACAATTCAGCCGTATCAATCATTAAAGAAAAAGAAAGAAAAAAACCTTTTAATCCTACAGTGAAATCCATTTTTCATGTCTGAGTTATGATCGTCTTCCTTTGCTAAGCCTAGATGATGTACGGTTAAGATGTCCGAACAGTTGGCAAGACTTCCTACTCAACAGACCCCATTTGTTGGTGTCCACATCTGAAGTCATCACAGTAAATGAATTCTGGCTAGAGCAAGGAAAAATGGACCTGGAAGGTTTGGTTCAGCAGTTTGGAAAAATTGTGGAGCACGTCAAAATGTAAATGATGGATTTCATATGATTACGTCTGAATCAATCTAACTTTAAAATTATTACGGAATGTTGTTGGAAAGTAGTGGTCACACAGATAAATAACAAGTTTGAAATTTTTATTTTGAGAAACATCCCTCAGGACATTAATATGTCCCCAGGTCGTATACAGGAAGGTGATCATGTGAGACTGATGAATGTCCAGTTTTTTTAAGTTAATTTTCCTTGTTTGAAAACTAACAATATTATCTATTATGTTATTGAAAGCTTATTAAATCATCGTTCACTCCCTAAATAATACGCAGAAAGGTTTGAAGATCAGAACAACTAAGGGCGACAAAACAAGTTAATACTAATTGATAATATTTCATCATATCCGTATTGACTATGGAATTCTTTAAAACGACAAATGAAGTAATATAAGAATAAATGCGTTAAGACTTTTTTCAAAGAGTGGTCATTTAAAAAATTTTGAGATTTTGACTGATCCAGAGATTTACTTGGTAGTTTGACTTGTCGAAAACGGTAACTGGTTCAAGTATTCAACATTGGGTTGTGAAAATGAATATGTACGTTATTTTAGGTTTGGATTTCAAGATGAATTTCGTGAAAAGCTACCCCTCAATCGATTCTGTTAGTCGCCTGCAACCAGCACAGTGAGCAACTCGAAGGTTTTGCCAAAATGCTGATATACGAATTACCCAGATTAACAGATTATATTTGAGTATTTGTTCACGATGAATCACGTGTTAATGTCCGTTGGTTAATTTGATTGCATTTTTATCAAATCATCAATGAAAAATCTCTTTTTTCAAGAAAACTGTCTTTTTTAAATCATAAACTCTTTTCTAAATAATGGGTCTTCTCCCGTTTGATTTTTTAAGCCGAGAAATTCAAAATACAGTGCCCAGAGAAGGTAAACAATCTTCTGATCTCTGTTTGGACCGGTCAAAGATACACAGTCAGAATGTAATGAAACGAGCTTATTTAATCGTAGTTTGTGTCAATAGCGTCATGTTGCTTTCTTCTATGAATCTTGAAGGTGATTCGTTGAAAAAAATGCTGAAATATCATTTGTTAGACTTTGGTACATCCAACATCTGCATTTCGGCAAAACTTTGCGGTTGAGCATCTTTCAGTGCTCACAGGTTGCAAGCGATCAAAAAAATTGGTTGAGTGGTCACATTTTCATGAAACTTTACTTGGAATCTAAATCTAGATTATAAAACAGGGGTTCCCATTTTAATTAACAAAGTTGGAAAAAATTTAGCAGTTGAAAAAATTCAAAATGTCGAAGTTTACCGGAGGATAAAAATAAAAAAACAGGTTTTTTTAAAGCCGTCACATTAAGGATTTTAAACTAAATATCAACTCATTAAGAACCACCATTTATGTATACACTGGAGCAAGAAACCGGCGCACTTCAAGATTTATGTTTTTCTTTCTGGTAGAGAAATAAAGTTGGAAGAAATTTGAACATTAACATAGAATTTATATTCTGTGAAAAGAAAACAACTGGATCCCGGCCTTCTGGTGTAGCTACCAGTTTCACGGTACCTCTGATCTGCCCGTCGAACCGTTGTTTCAGGCAGCTCAAGGGCTCCAGCCGCATAACGTCGGCTTCGGTCGTCCTCTATCAATGCAACAAGTCTTGCGACCACACACGCTTCTAAAATCATTTAAACCATCAAACGGAAAAAGGTCGAGAACAATTTTTTGAAAAGGCACAATGACAAAAGCGGCTTGTGTTGACCGCACTGAAGGCAGACTGTTGAAAAGTCATCTTTCGTCCTTTAGGCTTCTATCGTGAATTCAAGAGAGCATTACAGGAAAAAACTGAATAGTTGAAGAAAAACAGGGATGGACCATGGCACATAATCTCTGTTAATCTTGTTATTGACCTAACTATTGACTCAAACCCAACTGTTATAGATTTAAACTTTAATCGTTGGAAACAATTCAACTGCGCCGGGTTTTTTGGTCTCCGGTGTATTTGTCTTTCTAACAAGCTAAATGTCTGCTCATCCCTTTTTGTTATGGTTTGGCGTTTAATCAGAGAAGGCCGTTGAATTAAATCAAAATACTAAATTGCATTGACGTTTGGAACTTGCAATGACTGTTAAGAAAGGAAGGAACTTGCAATGACTGTTAAAGCTGGATCACGGCTGACCCGGAGGAGAGTGACTGCTCGACGAAGACAAGCCACGTAGCGGCCATATAAGAAACACAAAGGGAGCTGGTTAGCTCCGTACAGAGGAGTCGGGTTAAAAGGCTAGGAGATCTGGTATGTGCAGAGGGGCTCGCGTTCACCGAACCTCCCACAACTTGCGGCAATGCGGAAATCCTGTGGGGTTCCGAGCAACCACCTCCAGTCTACAACCCCCTATCACCGACTTGAAGTTCCCATGTAAACTTATCACCATAACCTGCTTGCTTATTTACTGGTGCCTGGATTATCTTGCCAAATCGTTTCGATAATCATAATCTACTTTCCAAATTGTAATCATCGCGTAACAGGTAGGTTATTTTCCAATATTTGAAAAACTATTCTCATCCTTGATAATATTCACGTAAGGGGAAGCTGTCGGTTTATACTTGTACGTTACTTACGCAAACCTACTGCCGAATTGAAAAATATGTAGAGAGATTAACTAACCCATACGATAACTGTTGTATAATTCGGGGTACTAAAATCAAGATTTTAAGAAGCTAAGGTGGATTCTATTCATATTAATTTGAATATGAAAAGTATCATATTCACTTATGATACCTCAAACGACAACACATACTTTGCACTTGGTTCGTTGTGATCAATACGTACGCTGGATCCTTGCTTAACGATAGTATAGACCTTGGGAACATAAATTCACGCCATGAACAACAATAAAAGATATTATTATTATTATTATTCATCTATTTACATTCTCTTTCATAAGTAATTCAATCAACTGAAAACACGTAAACAATGCTGCACATTAATTTTATGTTGAAACTTTATCGTTTTAACAAATAATCTGAGTGTTATTGCTGGGAAATTTAATGTACAAGATAAAGTCTCACCAATCTTATTCAACAAGCAACTTAGTTGTTTTTAATTTTTTCTTCTTTTTTCTCATTGATAGCACGTGCTCCAAATTGCCCACCTCATCATAAATCAACTGCTCTAGCTATTTTCTGCAGAGATAAGCCATTCATATTTCACCAATCTTAGTGATATTATAATTTCAATGACAAAACTGAGGCCCTTATATTACTATACATTATCTTCTATTGGTAATCAATAGTCCCAAACTGAAGAGGAAATGACAAAGTTGGTCGTTGATTCGGATAGCCACGTTAATTTGAAAATTTCTGGAATCTAAACAGATTCTCTTACCAACTTGAGACTTGTTTCAAAGGCATTACCTAATAATTATTATTCCGCCTATTTTATCCATCCATTCAAGGAAAATTTTAATTCGCTTTTCAGACATTGGTAATGAACACCTGTGAGTAAATATTATTAGGTGTCGATGTAGCTGTTACCCGTGTATTTGTACAGGACCGACATATTTTCTATGAAAATCATTGTTTGTTCGACCTGCTTTAGGTGAAAGGTAGGATGTTACACGGCTATCAGGTCCTATATCACATCTCCATGCAGGCTTGCTTTGATCGGACCCCAGTTTGAAAATCTCCCTCAATATTAAGGAACTCCTACAATTTACGACTAGAGATATGCGATCCAGTGACTTACGAATATCGGTGACTTCGGTTCCAGTGACAAGAAAATATCGGTGACTGGCATATCGGTGACAGAGAGTGGAAATGAAAGAAATGTGGCGCTGTCACAGTGCTTAGAAGGAAGGAAGCATAAATAGAGATGTTGAACATAAATTTTCATGATTAAAGAAGGATTGCTTTACAGTTAAAATAATGATAATCTGTTTTTATTCTTGTGTATGTAAACAAATGTTTTACTAAATTTCAAACTTTTCAATAAGAGGGAGAGAAAATTAAAAAACACATTCATCGCTTTAAAAATTTATTTTATTACATAAAAACGTCATGTTTTAAGGAACTTATGAATGGTAACATAAATTCATGTCGAATGATAACCCGAATTCTTTAGCATTAAATTCAACAAAACAACAAGAAACTTAACACAAATATTACATCACAAAATATTTCTTTGGTGATAAAAATCACATAGATGTAGAAATGTAGGCGGTAGTAGAGTGACCTAGACCGTACGCAACGGGAACACACCGGGAACTCTGAGCTCGAAGCTGTGTGGAAGTGAAGCCGGGCTCGGACCGTGTCACACGATATTTCTGTACCGGTGACAAAGTCGCCGAAATATCGGACGGTGACAAAGTCATCATATCGGTGACTTTGCCACCGGTACAGAAATATCGAACATCTCTAGTTGAAATCAAGCGCAGTCACCGAAATATCTGTCACTGCTTTTTCCAGTTCCTTGTCACCGGTACATCGGTGACAAACCCATATCGGTGACTTTGTCACCGGTACAGAAATATCGAACATCTCTATTTACGACCAAGTCGACTAGGGTATCTGCTGGGTGACCCAATAATTTTTCATCTCTATCCATGTGAGGCGCATTAAAAAACTCACTTGAAACGGTACATAGATAATTGCTGCAATTATTAGCGCTCCATTTTAATATCTACATATGGAACAATACTATATTATTAGAAATGAAATTAAATGAAATAAGAGGGAAAAAATCAATTATTGATCCCAAGGAGCAGTCCAGAGACAGTATAAGTTGAGCTGCTTTAAATCCACCGTAACGGCATGCAGCTTGCCCTTCAGGACTCCCACTAAAACTATACTTTTCCATCAAAACCCAGAACTCAAGTCGCGAAGGACAAAACAAAAAAGGAAAAGGAGAAGTTCGCTGTACACTTCGCGGGTTTTTACAGCCGAACAATTTTACTTTTCACCACTACACGAAAGAGGAAAAAACGGAGAATGCTCTTTCCTCCGGGGGTGAGGCTCCAGAATATAGAATAATGCAAGAACGTGGTTTCCATATCATTTCCCTTGAGTGCTCAACTCCCTCCCACAATCAACACTCACATTTGCAAGATCCCAGCAACTCGCCCATTCGCCAGCTCGTTTCTTCTTTTGGCAGATAGAAGGTGAATATCCACTACACCTTTAAGGGTTGCAATTTGTTTCAACTAGGTGGAATTCATCATTGTGTGGGAGCTTATTTAAGAATTAAAGTAACTTCTTTTACGCCTATTCAATGTTATTATTCAAGGGCATTCAGTTTTTCCAAGAACATCACACAACTGTGTCCAAAATGTGTACTGTGGGAGGTTTATACGATTTTATAAATTTGGTATCACTATGTACAAGTATTTTTACGAAAAGTTAATTTCTTCGTGAAAAATGATATCACTGATAGTTCGAAGCATTCTCACACTTCTATTCATCCATAAAGCGTGTGCAATTCTTCAAGAATCAGGTCGAAATTCTTCATTATAGGACCAATTTCAGCATAGTAATGGCATATTAATGATACACAGCGTGGCTTTATGTCTAATGAACACGATGATCTAAACTCGTATCTCGCATTTGGAGCCATAATGATCAAACTAATGGCCAATTGAACTCTAACGGAAACGGTAAACTTTGAAAAATGGAAGAGTTTTGGTTGGTTATACTCGCGTTAGAAGTGTCTGTATCATTTAGTTATTAATTCGGGAACTAACCGGCTGCATATCCTCTAGCACCAATGGCTTGAGAATAGACCCAATGCATCCCAAAACCAATTAGGTACCCACACGTTTCTTATAATGTATAGACTCTGCGTAGTTCCAAGAAAACTCATAGATGTCTCACATCTCATTACTAGACACAACGAACACACTTCATACATGATGAAACAGAATACTCATAACAGAAGTTCGGGAACATGGGATAATGTGATTGGAAAAAAATTCTCCCTCGAATCATTATGGTTGCACCTTCACATTACATCCTAAAGAACAAATTATGCGTATGTGAAGTGCCAACTATGGGGAAATTGTTCGCCAACTTGTGTGGCGGGAATAATGATACTCGAAACATAGTTCACAGGAACAGATCACAATCATAATGATCTACGCGTCGGGAAGTCGCGACGATCCACATTCTGGAATTCTCACCACATTTTACTGTATACCATAAAGTTAATTTGAGGTACACTTTCAATTTAAAGGTCAAGAACAATGGTAAGGGATGATCTTCCCCCTTTTGGGAAACAGTCAAATGCAAAACTACTTTGACAAAGTATGTATTAGTTGCAATCAATGTTTAGGCTACCCCTCCTTTCTATTTGAGTGCTTGTCAAGTTTCGAATACAATTTGAATATTTTCTGGATCTGGACATACCTGTTGATATAACATTTTATTTAGACATGTCTAGTCATATTTGTTTGACTGAGTCATTCAGAGAATTTATTTTACGAGTGTCATCCTCCTCTCGTAAAGATAAGTAAAACAAAACGGACGTCTGTCCCATCCGAAACCCCTAACCCTTTGTCGTGGTTTCCAATCAGTCCCGACAAACTGGTATATCGTCGATATACTCGTATATTGAACGTAACTTCACAACCCTTGAGCCACTGTTGTTTCTCCTCACGTGAATCCGAACAAAATCGTATCCATTTGATGCTATCGAATAACTTTTAAATGGCAGATGAGAGAAAGCTTGAAACTGATTTTTATTTCGAATAAAACAACCATGCTATTTGAATCTTATTAATTCTCTACACCATATGTACAGGTCCTTAGTGGATTGGTATTTATTTTAACTTGTGTAGTGTAAGGGATTTTGAAAAACCGCAAAAATACTTGTTTCCCATTTTTTTGGTTTATTTTTTTATCCTACATTCAATTAAGCTATTTAAAATTTTTTCTACAGGGGCAAGTTGGAAAAACTTCATTTTTCCAAATGGGAATCAATATTTGATTTTAGATAATGATTCTATGTGAAATTTCATAAAAATTTTAAATCTCAACTGATTTTTTTTCGTGCTCAAGTCTCAGTGACCACTCAAAGATGAGCCACCCCAAGGTTTCTCCGAAGTGCGGATGTACCATGTTGCCAAGTGTCACATAAAATACTCGTATTTTAATTTAGTTCCCCGATTTTACTGCATTTTTATCAAATTATCAATGAAAAATCATCTTTTTTAAAAGGAAAAATGATTTTGTTTGTAGGCAAAACCATCCTGACAACTTCAAAACTTCTTCAGTGAATTCCCCTTCTGTTTTCTCAGATATGGATTCTCAACGTCTTTCCAAAATAGTGGGTCTTTTCCCACTAGATTGTTTTAAACTCGAGATTTCAGAAGTTGAGAGTCCAGAGAAGGTAAACTATCTTCTGATTTCTGTTCAGACCGAACTCCTGGTAGATGAATGGCCGCGTTATTGCTTGCGAAGTCGAAAATCGAGGGACACATTCAGATTCTAAAGAAAAGAGCTCATTCAAGCGTAATTTGTGTTTGTAGGATTAGGATCATGTCGCACCGTCCTGAGAATCCGTGTTCGAGTAAGGTGAAGGCGAATTGATTGAAGAATTTTTCAAATTGACAGGAGAACAATGGGGGAGGGGGGGGGGCAAGTAGGTAGGGGACACGGGGTGGTTTTCCTGTGTTATAAGGATGTTTTCCTTTTTAAAAAGCTTATTTGTCATTGATAATTTGATCAAAATGTAGTCGAATCAGGAAACAGACCTCAGTCGAATAAATGCTACGAGAAAAAAAATCAAATGATTTTTTAACTAAGGTTAGAATCCTTCACCTTTCATATACAAAATCTGTTCGTCATTAATGAATTTATAAATCAACTTGCTCAGGGAATGACTCAAGGATTTTGTCAAGTTCCTACCATATTCCTCTACCTTGGATTCATTAACCCGAAACCTCAAACACTGTTGGTCAGAATCACTTCTATTATCGGCTGTTTAAGAGTTGCCAATTTCAGGACGATTAAGAAGGGTTTAGGTTACTCAAAAGATCAAAGCCTGGTTTTTTAATCAAGAGGAACCATAACCAATATGCTGCAAAAGAGCTCCTTCTCCACGATTTACTTGAACTCCGAAACTCTTTTGATACTCATGTACCTATTTATTGGTTCTGTTTGTCTCGTATAAACCGCATCGACTCATTTTCATCTCATTTCCAAAATCATTCATTCAGTGTACTTAGTTTGTATCGAAACAACACATATATACCCGATACTTATTGCGTGCTGTTACAGTCGTTTGGAATCAAGATTGTGGTATAGTTAATGTCACGTAATACGACTCCTTTAAGGTTTTAAAACAACTTCCAACATGTGACAACAAAAACACTCTTGAGCCAGTGGGAGGAAACAAATATTTTTCAGCAGCGTTTTTTCTTACCTAATTTATCAGTTTCTGAAGTTTAAAATTTCTTCAATGGTTATTAAAAGTGATCACTTCACTTTTTGATTCTTGCAAAAATCTGTGTTGGGATAAACAATTTGTGATGAAGTTTTTATATTCTATACTTAATGTATTATCATTTGTTGTTGAACTCCTGAACCGCATAGCATTATTATAGTAATAACCATTCTCGCAAACTTGCTAATGAATGACGTCATTAACCAATAATAACCTGGATTAACTTCAAAAGGTGTAATACTGAACGGCTCTTACCAACAAATGATTTAATAAACATTCACATACAGCATCCTTTTATATATCGTCATGCTTCTTGTTTAAATTCAACTGTTATTTGCATGTGAGATACCTAGTTAATATTGCTGACATTGACTAATTTGTAGGGCCCCCAATCCACTATTGTTAAATAAAGAGGAAGGCAAGCACAGTAACTTTTACTTCCTTTAACTTACTGTTATCTCGAACAATTTGCTGTTAAGTATTGTACATAAGTATGTGAACACGAATGCGGTTGTTTAAAATAAATTACATCATTTATATTATGATACGTTTAATAATAACAATATTCGTAACTTTTAGAGGAAAAAAATAAAATAAAATCTAAAAAATTCGTTATTTTCACAAAAAATTAATAAAAGTGTATTCGCTCATTGCGTTGCCAACTTTGTTGCATAGTTTATATATTTAACGAAATTATATGTATAGAACTGTATATAATTATCCGACCATTCACTCCAGACTGAAGTCTGTTTTTATTTCTCTAGATTCAACGAGCACTTCCGAGTGAAGCGTAAAAACGATGACACTTGATAACGTTCAAGTGAACTAGAATATTACCTTTGTTTCATTCAATTTTTTTTTTCCAAATATCTATGTCAAACACTTAAACTTCATCATTTGTCCATTACTAACGAAATATATTTAAAACTAATAATGTAATTTGTCCAAGCACATTTGTATATTACGATGTTACCTCTGTGTTTGATAATACGATTTTAAAATTGTACAGGTGTACAGGGTTAAATCATACATCATGTCTACTCAGCGAAATTTAAAGTTTGAAATAATAAAGGATGAGAGCAAAGGAAAGAAAGGAACAAAAGATTTTGAAGTTGATTTTGGGTTATAAAAAGATGGGCAGTAGGAGTGAGAGAGGAAACGGAAATAGGTTCCTTCTGCGACATGGATTTAACCGTTCTTTTCTAGCGTTTCATAAATATGTATTTTAGCTGAAAGAAATTCCTCTTCTTAAATGCCAACTTCCGCTAGGCAATACGAAGAGGTTTATGTAAATTTTCCTTTTGTTTCATTACCGTAACTGAAAATTATTCTAAGGTATACCGTGTAATGATATTATAAAATTTATTAGTTCAAATAAAATCTAAGAAAGTACATAATAGTATTTTGTTTGTTTTCAAATTATTCCTTGTGGGTGAATGACGATTTCTTTATCAATCATCATAATAACCATGCGGTTTTACTAAGTATCAAAGAGTACGAATCTGTCGCCGTGGGGCGAGTAAAGTAAAGCTTTGTCTAGCTGTGCAAAGCGAGTTGACGCCAAGCTTATACGTCAAGTATTCATTCACGTTACACTTGTTTTTTATGTGAACAAAGCTCTTAAGTTTCGTATAAGGCTTAATACAGAATAATTCTTCCACCTAATAATTTCCAAAAATACCTACATATTTCAAGTTAAATAAATTCGAAGATCTCTCTCTTTTCTTCGTAAACGAACATATGAAACTCCATTTTCTAATGAACTTTGTCGTTCATGAGATATTTGAATATGTTTCTGATTGTATTTTTCATGCTGAGGCTAATTGCTAATGGTTTAATGTTTTGGACTTGGTGATTCCTTTATAATACACAGAAGCATATTGTAGGTTCTCGTTCTAAAGTTCTCCTTCAGTGCGATCGTTTGGATTCATCTTCAGTGTAGTGTCCTCGGATATCGATCAACAACGAAGATAAAGGTGAATAAATTATATTTTTTAATGATGCTTCAAATAACTTGAGCAAATCTGAATTGATTGGAATATTACTTTTGTAAAATGTGTTGTTATGGATGGATTAGTTTCCATTACCTACAATTCGTCATTTACTACATTGAATGTACAACAAAATAACCTAATGAAGTAATTGATCCGGTTAAACAGCTTCCATTTTGGTATAAAAGAGGCATAGGTACGAATTTCACGCGTTTTTCAACAATGGCTCATATGTGAGGATTCTCCAGCTAAGACGTTTGTCGCTACAGGAAGCTTTGAAAACGTCGTCAGAAACATATAATTGTTTTGAAGGTTTCGGTAAATTGAATACCTCAACTATCCTCTGTATGTAAGGCGACAACAGCTTTTTGCCACAATCATAATCTATTACAAGTGTCCCCATACAATAATATTAAACACTTTTTCATAGGCAAATAACTCTCTATAAATAAAGAATATCTTTAATTTAAAATAATTAAATGCAGACACATTGATTTATATGACACAAAAAATGGAAACAAGTGCCTTCTCCCAAATGCAATCTTGCTCTCTAATGTCCTCTTAGATCTCCTGCGCTATGCAGTACAGATTTTGATCTCTAGACTCCACACTAATAATTGAGTCGACGAAGACGCCGTTGGAAGTCAGCATACAAGTACACGCGTTAGTGATATTTTCCTATCAGAATTAGCCTCCCTCACTATCTCTTTCAAGCAGGAGCCACCAGCAGTATTCAATTACTCTTCATACATCGCTAATGAGTCCATATTGCTACCGTACTTTAACATTATCAAATACCTCAAACGCTTTGAAAATATTTTATTCACGCTGTCGTCGAATCTCCATTGATCTCCAAGATTATCCTAGCAATTTCGTCTAACATAAACTTTGGTGATTGTGTTCATTACTAGGTGGTTAAATATTGTATTACTATTGGTCTAAGGTTCAATATGAGTTTTAGTAATCGACCAAAAAAAAGTTAACCCCTCCAAATTAGTTCTTTTACGTTTCAAAATACATGGAATACAAAATTCGGATAAAAAAAATATCGTTTGTCCACGGTCAGCTGTTCTTTGTATTCGAGTAATATATTTTACTGTAAGAAGAAAGACTCTCAACGCTCTCTAAATCTACTTGTGTTTAAGAGGAAGTCCTTTTTAAACCCCTGCCATTGATGTACCGTGCCCCTGTGATAAGCCTTCCGTAAGCCCCTTGTTAAAGCTCTATTATTCCCCAGAGTAATTTGTATTGATCTTTTATATTTGGACGTCCAGGGCCAATATTAAACATTTCATAATATTTATACATTTTCATTTGGAAGCCTTCTAAGAAGGTATAACGCGAGTCGCGGCCGACCGCTCTCCCACAACTCATTTCCGACCAAAAATGCTCCTTAGCCCTATTTTTACTCAACTTGAAAACTTTTTTACTCAACATCAATTTCTTCCCTGTTACTGACCTTACTTATTTAAAATTGCAATAACCCCTTAACATTCAAATTTGAGAATACAGTTGGAACGCTGCAAATTCTTTCACTGGGGTTTATTATTCAATTGGCCTGCTTTCATGATTTCAATTTCTACTAAGCTTTGGAGTGTGCGTGTTTCACAAGTGATAGAGCGATTATTGAATTTCAGGAGATATGCATAGAGCACTTAAATCGGTTCTCAACCAAAATACCTATTTGGATTGATCAGTTGATCATATTTGTGTGCCTCCTGAAATTCAATAATCGCTCTATCACCTGTGAAACACTCACACTTCAAAACTTAGTAGAAATTCAAATCATGACTCATTAAATAATAAGCCCCAGTGAAAGAATTTCAGCGTTTTTTTTTTTCAAGAACGATTACAATGGAAAAATATTTGAAAATTTTAAATTTCGTAAGACGGAGCATGCATATCAGAATGCTCCAACCCGTGTATCGGCTATAAACCCTTTTAGGAGTGCACATCCAGTATCCACATTCACTACATCACTAGGTTACTGCGATCAGAAAAAAAATCTTCTGTTTGTTTTGATCGCAGTAACCTGTGATGTAGTGAATGTGGATGCAAATGTTGGCATCATAAATCGGACCATAAATCGGGAATGGTTTGAGCTACGGACCTGGAGAGGGACTCGATTCCTCGATTTCTTCAAAAAAAGTACAAATGTAGGCCGACTTGACTTTTTTTTAGGTTTTTAGGGATTTTACAAAACTTTGACAACCCTTAAAGGGCACTTTAAATTAAGTGAGAGAGCTGGCAAAAGGGGAGATTTCGGATGGATTGTTTTTCAGCTTTTTTGCTCCAGCCGTTTGGGAGAAATCTTGAGTACGACGTACGGCGGACGGACGGAAAAATTTGTATTGCAGATTCGGATTCTACACCCTTTGAAACGTAAACCATGAAATTTTCAGGAGGGGGTTAGAATTTTTTTTTTTTTTTCAAGAGCGATAACAATGGTTTATCATTGAATAATAAACCAAAAACATTGAATTCTGGTCTGTATAATCATCACCAAAAACCTTCCAGGCAGAATTTGAGCATTACAGTGGTCCTTGATCTATTTCGGATAATGGCTTTGGTAAGTAATGATATCGTCAATGGAATTGCAATGTATTTGTTTTTTTTGTTTTTTTTTTTTTTTTTTCCTTAGGGTAAATGATGTTATTTTATTTTGATATTATTGGGCCCATTAGTAAATTAATGGACATAAGTATATGTTGTTGTAATTGAATGATTATTAACGTGATTGTTATTGACAGCATCTATTTATGTTAAACGCGTTTCGTCGAATGCATGACGTCTAGTTGTGTTGCAAGATCTCGGCGATAATTGTGAGCTGGCTGATCCTTTGATACTCCAAGTGGTTTCAGCACCCGTTTTACCGAACTTCAGCCTGGTCAAGAGGGGCTACACAATCTCGTTAGCGACCTAGTAGCCCCCGGCTATTGCAGGAAAGTCGATGGGAGCGTAGCTCTCGGCATAACAAGCGACTATTCCTTTGGGTGCACTTCACACAACAACCACTGCTTCCAAATCATGAATAGTTATCTGCCATTATTGCGCCCTCTGAACTGGAGTCCATTATTATTCCTTAAGTACGTCGATCGTAGAAAATATTATTACAAATTTAGAGAAAAAAAAAACTATGGAATGGTATCTAATTTTGATGCTTTTTTTAAATAGAGGTTGGTGGAAAATCCATTACTGGACTGACAGTGAGGGTCTCCATCGCGGTATACCGACTAAAAAACCCCGTTCCTCTCTTCTTTTAGGACTGTCCCCGGACTGCTTTTTGGCATTACTTCGGGACAGTCCCCTTTTTAACCTCGTGAGGGTCCCTCCTGGTCTTCACTATTTCTACCCTGGCTCATTCCCAGCTTCTGTTCATTTGCTTTTCTTTGAGCACCATTGTGAAATACGTGCTGACTGTACTCCAGTTCTCCGCAGATTGTATCATCTTTTCTTTAACTGTTTCTGGGCTGAAATCGCCTATTACTCCAACCAATTCTTGCCTTAGCTGCTGCCATTTTGAGCATATAAAAATGTGTGCTCTACACCATCGTCCCCCATTCGGCAGTACACAAACCTTATTTCCCATGTCTTCCCTATTTTCTTTAGGAACGACCGATAATAACCATGCCCCGTCAGGAACTGGGTTAAATAGTAATTAATGTCGCCCTGTTTCCTCTCCGTCCAGTTTTGCACTTCCCCGATCAGACGTGAGGTCCACCTACCCCGGGTTTCAGCTGCCCATCTCTGCTGCCATTTCTGTTCTCTCCTCTTTTGGTTTATTATTCAATAATAAACCATTGTAATCGCTCTGGAAAAAAAAATCTAACCCCCCCTGAAAATTTCATGGTTTACGTTTCAAAGGGTGTAGAATCCAAATCTGCAATAACAATTTTTCCGTCCGTACGCCGTACGCCATACGCCGTACGCACGATTTCTTCCAAACGGCTGGAGCAAAAGATCTAAAACTTTATAATATATAGGTAAATATTATTCAATATTATTACTGGGGTTTATTATTCAATATTATTACTGGGGTAATATGCATAGACCACGTAAATCGGTTCTCAACCAAAACACCTATTTGGATTGATCAGTTGATGATATTTGTGTGCCTCCTCTACATCAGTTTACCTTTGGCTACATCGTTTGAATTTGGATTTGGGGAAGTTTTAACGCAGTACGAGAACTAAAGGACTTGATAAATTATAGATGTTTTCCAATCCAATTATCGCTCTATCCTGTGAAACACGCACTCCAAAGCTTAGTAGAAATTCAAATCATGAATGCAAGCCAATTGAATAATAAACCCCAGTGAAAGAATTTGCAGCGTTTTTTTACTGCCCTGGCCGCATGTTTGTGCTTTCTGGCATGAACCCGCTTCCTCTCATTAGCCAACAGGTCGATTTGTACAACACCTGTAATAACCTGAAGATGCGCAACGCACCCCTTCTTTGGACCGCCTCCATCCTAGAATTTTGATGCCATGAGTGCAACGAGACGACCATTTATATTTATTTTAACTAACGAAAACTATTAAAATTTAGTTCATTTGAGATAGAATCTGTCTCTGTAAGTTGTTACGTAGAGGTTCTTTATTTCCGATGTAAATATTTAGCCCATCGAGCAGACGATCGGTCATGTTTCCAGACCTAGTGCATGGTTCATCTTGATTGTCTATAATAATTATTACGTAATTATAAATTAATTTAAATTTTGTCTTTAAATCAATTTTACTCAACTTCTGTTTTTTATTCTTGTTTATAATTGCAGAGATGTAATTTAATTTCACTTCATTCCAAATTTAAATTAGGTTTCGTAACAATATTGTAAATTCTTAAGGGAAGTACCTACATTTACATGACTTCCAGAGTCTACTTAAATGGAACATTTAAATATTAATTAGAGGAATCATGTGCCAATTCACTTTTTCAGAATTGAATCAATCTATTTTCGTGTTTTCATCTAAGTAAAATTCATCACTGCCCCGAATAGAATGTGATTCAATTCCACGAACATTATTTCTTGCTATTTATAAGAAATAATCTCAAATTTCCTATATTCCTTCATCTTATTCGCACAACAAGAAGCGAACTGATAAAACTACCCACATTTATTGCAGGTTACGTTTTAAGCTCGACACTCGCTATACAAATGTCCCTTATTGCCTTTCTAGCAAAGATATCTAACTTTTATTATATATATTTCTATTTTACTGGACTGTGTCCACAAGACCTATCATTTTTCCCTACAGTTTGTTAGATATATTCTTCCTCTCTCGTTTTCAGTGAACACCTTCAAGTTTGGTTTTGTTTATCATTCATTTATTTTTTATTATTATTTTTTTTTTTTTTTTTAATTTGTCTGTTTTCCTGTGTTTGTCTGTGGTCGCTTCTCATTGTGAGCCTTTCCCTTTCGTCTAGGAGGCGACCTAGTCTCTGGCGGTGTGGTCCTCATTGGTAGTTTTGATCCCATTATTGATGGAGCGTTACCTGACGTTAGTAAAGCTATGCTCAATGATCACATTAGTTCAAATTTCGTCTTGAACTGCCTCACATGGTAAATGTCTTCACAAAATATTCTTGATTTGATAAACTCCTTTGAACGATTTCCTACTGCTATAGATTACTGAAAATTAGTCGCTATCCCAATAGTTGCCATCGGACCCCATCTGGTCCTATGGTGAACAGAAATAACTGCGTCAAAATTCGGAATCCTTTTGATAAAACGAGATGTCATGTTTTCTCAAATTCGGAAAACAACGTGAAAACTTCAAGTACCTTTCCTCACTTAATCCCTTCCTTGATGATGTCAAACTCTTCAGACTTGTGGCTTTCAAAATGCTCTTAATTCACATTCACATCGTAATTCACGTTCAGAATTTGCATGCCAGTACACAGGTATTGCTCTCCATGATTCGTGAGTAATATTGGCCAATAAATGGTAGGAATTGGGGTCGTAAGGTATTCTACAAGTGTTTTGGTTACTAAAAGGCAAACCCCAAACCTCTTATACAAGGAATGGGCAACCTACCAAAACCTCCTGAAATTCCTAAGCGCCAACCTATGCTGTATAGGGATTTCTGATTCTGAAGCATATATCTGTGCTGTAAGAGAGTTCTAATACTTCATCTTCAATTTATACTGCAGGCGGTTTCTAGTTCTAAAGCATAAACCTATGCTGAAAGGGGTTTCTGATTCCGAGACATAAACCTATGATGTAAAGAGTTTCCAATTCCTGATCTTCAATCTATAACGTATGTGATTTCGAATTCAACGGCAATCTTGCGATTGACCTTACATAAATATTAGGAAGTAAGCGTAGATGGTCATAAATCGCAAGTCACAGTGACATCTAGTACTTGGAAAAATGAGAAGCAAAGATTGCAGCCCGAAAATATTCTATTACGAGGGTTAAATTTACACGGTTCGAAGGACGTTATGAGCAGTACGATAAGGGAAAGAGGTAAGCTCCGAAGGGTTTTCAGGGTAACGCGGTTCTATCAACGTAATAAGGGCCGTATGAAAATTCTCTAGAGTCAAAGCCCCGGCCCCTCTTCCACCATCCAACCCCAACCGATTCCACTGTATTTTCTCTCTCTCGCTGTCTCTCTCTCTCTCTCCCCGCCGCACCCCAAATCGATAGAAAATGGCAGGATTAAGTCGGGACATTGAATGTGGTCGTGCTGAGAACATAGTAGAGAGAGTTGGGTTAGCGGTGGTGCGTGGGGCTGGAATGGATGAGCAGATAACCTCTTCGTATGGCCTTCGTTAACCCAGGCAATTATCTTTTAACTAACCAAAGCTACAACCACCTTAACTACTTACTAAAGTTTGGATTAACTTAATCGCGCTTACCTTCATGCGGAAAGCCCTTTTTGATACCGTTTTAATAAATTGAGCAGAAATACAAAATACAGTATTATGTAAGAAGGATATTAATACAAAACACCGCCGATTTTTACGAGGAAACACGCCTCCATTTAGTGAATGAAGAGGCCATTAAAAAGATTCTGAATTCTGATAGTGTCACTAAGATTGATCATAATATATCACTGACCGGGGGTTCCTGTAATCCCCTAACGGAAAAAATGAGCCGTCCATTTCTCCATATTGTGTTCATACCACATCACGCACAAGCAACCACGCTCTTAACCACCTTGCAAATAACGTCTGTAAAGTTGTTTGTAGAACTTAGCTTCTAAGGCATTGGTGAAATTAATGCATATTATACATGCAATCATATTATTATATCATTGAAATTTTGGAAATAATCTTGGAAGTCTTAAAATCCAGAAATTGCGCTTGTTCTAAGGATTCTCTAAACACTAGATTTGTTCACACCGACATCAACTCCATCAAGTAGGTGCATTGATGTTACCCGGCACCGAATCGGTAGTGCCTGATGAAATTACAACGTCGTAGAGAAATTTATGTGAGATTATGGAACCGTCCTTTTCCCAACAAACCGCTTAATGAGATTGGATGGTTAGGAAGAGAGATGGTGATTCTTGGTGGATTTGACTTTGGTGCAAGCGCACAGTGATGTACTGATTCTGTTACTTTAGACAAATACATCATCCACATTCTGGAAATTTCATCAATATCGTTGGAAATAGGGATGCAAAAGTATACAGGGTGTCCCAGTAACTACGTCCCCCCCCCCCCCTCATTTTTTCATGCCTCCTTTTCTTCATAATTTTTTGCGTAGAGTTCAAAAATGACCAACTTGCGCATCACGCAACCGCGCAACCAAGATCAGCTTGGAAACCCCCATTTTTCATTGCAGATTCGGATTCTACGGAAAATTTCGTGAACATTTGGATCCTCAATCGATTTTTTTGACCGCGCGCAACCCGCTCAGCGAGCGCTCAAAGATCCGATGCGCCAAAATTAAGATGAAGGTAGTCCTCAAGTGTGGCACACGAATTTTAATTGTTTTTCAATGCTGATTAACGTGGATCTATCCATTTTGTGCTATCCATTCTTTTCGAATAGGAAATCACCGATTTTCATTTGAAGGATAATGAATTAATCCCAATAACGGGTTAAAAAGCGCTGCAAATTCTTTCACTGGGGTTTATTATTCAATCTGTTTGCATTCATGATTTGAATTTCTACTAAGCTTTGGAGTGTGCGTGTTTCACAGGTGATAGGTCGATTATTGAATTTCGGGAGGCACACAAATATGATCAACTTATCAATCCAAATAGGTATTTTGTATTATGTTGGCACCATAAATTGGGCCATAGATCGGGAATGGTTTGATCTACGGACATGGGGAGGGGCTCATTCGATTCAACATGGAAAGTTCTTCAAAAAGAGTCCAAATTTAGGCCGCCTTGACTTTTTTTGAGGTTTTTACAAAACTTTGACAACCCTTAAAGGGCACTTTAAATTAAGTGAGAGAGCTGGCTCAAGGATTGGGACGTCGCCGGACCAACATGGATTTTTCCTGAAAATTTCAGCTTTTTTGCTTCAGCCGTTCGGGAGACGCGGACGGACGGAAAAATTTTTATTGCAGATTCGGATTCTATACCCTTTGAAACGTAAACCATGAAATTTTCAGGGGGTTGGGGGGTCAGAATTTTTCTTTTCAAGAGCGAATACAATGGTTTATTATTGAATAATAAACTAAAATAGTAAAGTAACAGGTAACTTTTACACATCACAAAATTTCGCAAAGAATTTTCAGTCTTCTAAAAACATCTATAAAATAATTAATAATAAATTGATAAGTTGTTCCGAACATTCATGATAACTCACAAAATATCAGCTAAAGGAAGCAATATTACCTATGCTTCATCTGTTGTACATCGCAAGGTGAAAAATTATTGAAACAATTAAGCGATAAATTGTTCGAATTGAGCTCCTCCTGCAGCAACGCACCCCCTGCTCTGAGTAGAAAATGTTCGGATTGATTCATTATCCTTCATAAGAAAATCGATGATTTCCTATTCGAAAAGAATGGATAGCACAAAATGGATAGCACCACGTGAATCAGCGTTGAAAAACAATTAAAATTCGTGTGCCACACTTGAGGACTACCTTCATCTGAATTTTGGCGCATCGCATCTTTGAGCGCTCGCTGAGCGGGTTGCGCACGGTCAAAAAATCGATTGAGGATCCAAATGTTCATGAAATTTTCCGTAGAATCCGAATCTGCAACATAAAATGGGGGTTTCCCTTTGAGAAAACAAAATTGATCTTGGTTGCGCGGTTGCGTGATGCGCAAGTTGGTCATTTTTTAACTCTACGCAAAAAATTATGAAGTGTAGCGTTGGTCCGATTTTTTTCGTCCACAATTAGAGAAAATAAGAGGGGGGGGGGGGAGCGTAGTTACTGGGACACCCTGTATGTACCACATACATAACAACTTACTCTGGTAGCCGACGTTAGAAGCCAACCAGTTCAGTTGCTTGAGTAGATCACATGACTCTCCGATATGGATGTATATCTACCACAGGTCCTGTGAAATGTTGCATTCCCCATTGGCACCATGGGAATTAACATCCAAATTCAATAAGGTGAAAGATAACACTTCCTCAGGATAAAAACACTAATCCCGGTTACATATATTTTTTTCAACTATGCAAAATAACTAAATAAACAATCGGATAACCGACTTTCATCGTATCTTCTAAAAATTATTACTTCCTCAATATTCGTTGAAAGAAAGGATTATCTCATAGGGCAATGACCAGTTTTACAATAATATACACCATTCTGAAGATCAACCTAATCTTAAATGAGGCCTGTATATCTTAGTGACATCTAACCTTTCTAATGAAAACATTCAATTTTCTATCAGAACGCCTACGAGTTTCGTTAGCTGTGTACAAGCTTTTGCTATCACTGAATGTTTTTAAAGTACATAAATGCTCTTCGCCGTTTAGTGGTTCAGTGTAAAACATAATAATCTGATTTGTTTACTGCAACCTTTGTGTAGCAAAAACTGTGAGTATTCATAATTACGATACATGAATCTTTCCAACTAATCCACGATCACTACAGTTAACATCTAGTTCCATCCCTTATGGTTTGGGTTTGGTTCTGATTAAAATATCATGACCGAGAGAATAATGAAGAATATAGGTACTAATCAGTTTCAGAACTTTCTGAATCCGAATCCGAAATAAAACAACTCCAAAAATTATGGCGCAATGGATTACTATTTCTGGTCTGCCCTTCTATTTTGATCATTAGTCAATAATTAATAAATGAAGTCTATGGTAAATTATCCAACTTCAACAACATAAAGGTAGGCTCCAAACGAAAGAAATGTAGTAGTATATTAATTAAAACCCCTTCAGTTTAAAAGTTCCTCTAAACAAAATAAAGGCTGATATTAAAATAGAACAGCACTTGTGATCCCGATTTGTACCGGAAAGGACATCCTAACATTTTGAATTAATTGAGTGATATAAAACATTTACCTACACTTCACTAGTCTATATGTGTCTTCCCACAATTAATAATATAGATATAAGCCGTGCTCGAGCTAACAACCGTGTAGGACTATTTTTCCTAGGTAGTACTCTACGTATTGAACAACTTCTGAAAGTTTGGCGACCGACATTCATAACTTAGTTTCAAAACTTTTGTTTCATGTTCGATGACAAGTGAAGCGTCGGCCCCAATGCTTCAAAATTTATCTCGTTAAACTTCAGCTGTTTCATTTGAGGGTTCCAACGTCAGTGGCGATACACTTTATATTGAACCGTCGTAGATATTTAGATATCAGATTTATTACACACTGAAACACTTTTAAAGTTTTAGTGTTACGGAGTCATCATGATGTAAAAGTGATCCTACTGTCTTTCGGACATCTAGAGGCCAATTACAAGTTACGGAGACACACTGATCAGTTGAAGGGCTAATTCGTTTCCTAATCGATCTGCCATATAAATATAAATTAAGCTATTTATAAATCATCTAGAAAACACATACAGGAAATGTGTGCCCAGAGTTTAGTTATGTATCACAGACTATGTACATACAGTTGTACAGGAACGTAGGTCTAGGTCTAAGAAACATAGATCTTAGTTTTACGTAGTAGGTTATCTAATAAGAAAATAATAAACGTTTGCATAATAGTTGGCTGTTTTTCTGGTAAGGGTTTTGTATAAAATGATTTTGTTCTGGATTGATACATTTGGACTATGGAGGAACAACTTCAACTGAGTAGCTCGATGTTTGAATTTCTGTATAAGTTCGCGAATATGTAGAACGTTGGCCGTTTGTCCAATATCGCTCCAAGATATTTATGAGCGGTTTTGGTTCGGACTTTCTGTCCATAATAGTGAACTTCAGGATCTTGTAGTTCCTTTTGAAAAACATAGGTGATCACACTAAACTTTTCACGGTTTATTGTTACCCTCCGTTTAGTGCAAAATTGTCAAAGTACATTAGTTGGAGTTTCCCGAATGCAAGTGGATTCTTCTTGAGATGCAGAACAGAATAAATCGTCAGCATAAAGTCTTGGCACCGCTAGAGGGAGGTCACTAGTGTATATGAAGTATAGGTGTGGCCTCAACACACTCCCCTGCTCCACTCCAGCTCACATCGGCCTAAGCGTTGGTTCCCAACCGAAACCACTAACGTTCTGTGCTCTAAGTAGTGTTCAACTCCTGAGAACAGGTTGTTGGGTAGTTGTGGGGGAGCTTGTATAAGAGACCATCATTTTATTACAAGTTAATTCCTCTGTTGCTCTTCTCGGGCGTTAATGACCTCTTATTATGTGACAGTTCCCAGAGTTGTTTTTCAGCTTTATTCTTCGTTCTCAACCATCTTCTGCCAGCCCATTTTCTTTCTTCTCATATATCTCTAATAAATTAGACGTATGCTATAGCCGTCTTGGGTTCCTGCTGAATTCCGGAGAATGGAAAACAACACAATGGAATTCAGCAACGACGAATCGTGCAAGCTCCTCCTCTCGTAAGGGGTGCAACATTATATCTAAACCTCCAGCTGGATGCGCCAATACAGATCCGCAATAATTGTTGCAATTCCTGTGTTCAACGTAATGCTGATCATTACAACCCTCTGTTAAGGGAGGATTTCAAACTCCAGAGATAAGAAAACTCACCCACCCAAGATAAATTACTGACATTGAACAGTGGAAAGAGTTTCATTTAAAGCATGGTTATAGCTTTTCCAAGTCAGATTCAGAAATTTCCAAACCAATTTCAGAAATTTCCAAATCAATTTCAGAATTTTCCATTTCAATTTTATAATTTTCCATTTCAATTTCAGAAACCGCTCCCAGCTGGATATTCTGAAATTGAAATGGAACATTCTGAAATTGAAATGGAAAATTCTGAAATTAAAATGGAAAATTCTGAAATTGAAATGGAAAAGCCTGAAATTGATTTGGAAATTTCCGAATCTGACTTGGAAAAGCTATATCCTGAAACCTGAATGTCCGCACCATGTTTGTACATAATAACAAACTAGTTTAACAATGATAGTACAATTTAATGAGGTATAGTGTTTAACGGTCTCGAACAATAAAATTTTGAGAGGAAGCTGTTTTTCTTTTGTTTATTTTTGAAAATAATCATGATTGGACAATTTTCCTCATAAACTGCGTCTATCAAATCCGCTGATATAGGTAATTGCAATGGAAATCAGTTTTAAAAAAATCCTGTTACCATGTTTTGTGAAATACGGGGTGCTCCAGGACCAATGGCAGACGAGATGATTTTGCAACAAATTTGCAACAAGAAGTTTAAAAGCTTCTTTAAAGGCTCCGTTTCTGTGTTATTTCAGTTTTGACATTTTTCCTTTCTATTTATGAGGTCACTTGCCAAAAAAGGCGTAACCTTGATTTTTCAATTAAATCCAAATTTGAAAATAACGTTGAAAATTCCGTTTGATTTCCTTTCTTCCGAATGCATAGTCAAAATTACACAAATGAGCTGAGCAGGTGAAAAATCAGGCCAAGGAACATTTTGTCAGTTACAACTTTGTGATAGAACTTGATGGTATTTTTAATAGCCATTTTTGCTCATACCCGATCGAAAAACAAACATCACCAATTCAATAGCATTAAAACTAAGAAAACTAAGAAACGGTTCACTAAAATATATTGAACGAAGGAAGTTTGTGGAAAAATTGACGTTTGTGAAATCTAAATTTTTTATCCACAATCGACTTGCTAAAAAAAAAAAAAAAAGTTTGGAATATGGATTTTATATGCTTTTTCGAAGAATCGAATGGTGACCATTTCAGGCCTCCTCGCTAAATAAATACATAATGGATTTTCGGGTCCTTTCCCCGTATTTTAAAATTTCCTCCACCTTACTATTCGAAATGTCAAACTGTTGATTGAGTCCTTCTGACCAAATAACTGGACCTAAAAATCCATTATTTGTTGAGCCAGGAGGCCGGCGAGAGCCTCCATTTGATTCCGCGAAAAATAACCCCAAAATCATTCTACTCTGTTGGGAAAGTAAAAATGGACAATAATTTGCGCAAAACAACGAACTCTGTTAAGAATGTAATAATTGCTATTACTTTTCATTAAGAATGGGCTATGCTGGGAAAGTAAGAACGGACATTACTTTCCACTCTTGGGGAAGTAAAAATGGACATTATTTTCCACTCTGTAAACTAAAAAAAATTGGGCATTACTTTCCACTAACATGAACTCTGTACGGAAAGAAAACGTGACACTCCTGCACAAAGACTCCACTCGGGATCTAGTTGGTATCAACTTCTTTCTAGTCTAACCGCCTTACATGCACAGGTGCAGGGTCACAAACTTAGTTTTTCGAGGTTTCACTTACATAGGCAAGTGGTGTGTCATTTGGAACGCAGAATCGATGGAAGTAGGTTCCAGACCCGTATAAATTCATCCATAGCAAATAAACGCAATTTTTCAACCTAAAAAGGACCCTCCGAACCTCACAATCGTGTTGTTCAAGAATTTAAAAACCCGTGTTCTAGAATTTTCAGCATTTTCCAACTATGACCCGCATACATGAATAGCAGTTTCCCACTACACACCCTCTGGAACGACACTATCTAAACAGAACCTTCCATGAGTCATCGTCACCAATCCCTTCAGGTCAGATGTTGCTTTTTGCAAGTCAGACCTGTGTGCTCAAGGACTCTGTAGTTCTCATTTTATCCTGTCCGCATTAACAAATTTTCACTTGCATGGGTAGGAATTTGTGAATCCTCAAGAGAATATCCATACCAATTACCTAACCAATTCGTCAGCAACGCAAAAAGCAACAAAAGTGAAAATATACGTTACGTACACTACGTAGGACTTTCCATGAAGAGAGCTGACAAACGAAGTTGAAAAACATCAAAGATCCAGTGTGAGGATGTTAATTGAAAGTTAAAAGGTGGTTTACGGGGAAGGTAAAATGAAGCAGAGAGCTTTTGACTCCAAGAGTGAACGCTTTTTCGGTGCCTATTAGTTGTTAATTAATTGAGAGAAGCTCCATTGTTACCTCGCCGAACTTGACGGAAGCTTCCAACCTTTCATTTTACGTTTGCCTTTTGAAATGGCGCTTGTAAGAACAGTGAAATCTTATCCATCATTCCTCGTAGATTATTGGCTGAACCCAGCAATTTAATCAAATTAAACAGTGTAAAGATGAAGATTATTAATCTAAACAAACGCTAAAATTTATATATATTTTTTTTAAATCTTTGAAACCCTATGTTTTTGAAGTGTATGAATAGATGTGAACTTACAGGACCAATCCGTTTGAAATTTAATGTAATACAAAGGGTTTCTCCGACTAGGTTCGTTCATACCCGGTTAATTATAGTCCCTTGAGTGTCTCCCTACTTACTCATTATGGAGCCGATTCCAAGGGGTTTACTGTAAATTGGTTTGTGTAAATGTGACTCATCATATTCCAGTTGTAAGATAATATGGGGCACAAGAGTAGATCACCGCTCTTAATACAGTATACTATTTGAACTACGCGGACAACATTCTAGTTATTAGCAAGATTTAGTTTAAACGAAGTGTGGAGAGAAAACTTCACATAAAAGAATAAAACAAGTACAAATCCATTTTCGTGATCCTTAAGATCCTATCCATGCAAAACCCATGGATTTAGCGTGTGTACACATACTATACAAACCCACTATACTATGCAAAGCCACGTATACGTACTGTACCGCTACGAGTTGTGTAGCCAAATTAACGCTGCTTGCTTGGTCCAGCCAAATATAAACAGGGGAGAGAAGTTAAATAAGATGCACAACTACGTAGGATGAAAGAAGTGTAATCAAATAAATTGAAATGAAAAAGGGGAATGAGAAGCTACGGAACGACCACTCTCGGTAAATCTCCACGGAGGTATATCCTTCCACGCTGTTACCTCCGTCTTCCTCCTCCCTTCCACATCACCCATCTACGTCATTCTTGCTTATCAATCGACTGGAAGGAGAGCAGGAAGCAGTCAGCTGACGAGTCATTTGGTCGCCCTCTTAATGTCCCGCCCCGATTAAATGGGCTAGCTCTTGGCGGTACATCTCTCCCCAGGTTAAGTCCTTAGCGTGGTCCTCCATGCGCCATAGCCAGGAGTTGGTTGGAGTCCTGGTCCATTTGGCCTTATGAGGCATTTTCCAGTCGCTTCAGGTCAGCTCAGAGACAGTAGAGTGTAGGGTGCACCCGCCACTGCCCACAGCCAGTCGATTTCATAGCAAAGACGTTTCTTGGGATGGAAAGAGGGTGTTGCGTGGGTTTGTCCTGGTGCGTGGTGATGCTTTGGAAACTGCCGATTAGAGAGGGTCGCCCGGAATAAAAAGAAGGGGCACAGAGTAATGCCTAAGATACAGATAGATAGATGAAAATACAATGCGAAGATACACCAGTCTAGAATACAGAGAAGACTTAACTAGAATGAGACATGAAGCACACCTACTACAAGCTGGCCTGACACAGAGGCAACAGTGGTGAAATGAAAAGTAGAGTGAAATATACAAGAATCATTAGGCAAATTAAACATTCGGTGAAAAGTAATAAGAATGAATAAACAATGTATGATTACGAAAATTGAAACGTACAGTGAAGGAAGATAATAAACAAAGTAGGTAATTAATTATAAGTGTGAAAATTTGAACATTAAGTGAACAAACACGAAGAATAGACAATGTAGGTAAGAAATTAGGTATTTAGACAGTGAATTGAGTAAGAAGTTAGAATTTAAGGAAGGGAGTTCTAACAGACAACAATAATAACAGTTAAAATTTAGAATTTTAACAGTAACTCCCTAAATTTGTAATAATTAAATTCTTAAATACTCGTAGATAATTGACTTACTACCGGTATACAATTGAAGCATAGGAAGGAAAAGGTAGTCCAAGGGATGCACAGAGTTAGTATTCCACACCGAAAGGATAGAGTTAGTTTCATGCAATCGATGGCTCAAAATCTTTACAACCTGCGCGATGCCCCTCCCTCCCCTCTGTGGAGACGTTACCACCTCCGGTGGCACTAGTACCCTCCCCATGGTGCACCTTCTTATGAATTCATACTTTGTACTCTTATACAGTTATTGCGATCTTAATTGTGCGGTAATCTTATGTCCGAGTAGGTACTTAGGAGGTACTTAGGCGGTATTTAGGAGGTAAACTACTACTTATATAGGAGTGAGTGGATGGCACTTACTTCATCATTCCTGTAATGTTTCATACTATTCTGTTTCTCTATTCTTACTCTTATTCTTGCTTATCAATCGACTGGAAGGAGAGCAGGAAGCAGTCAGCTGACGAGTCATTTGGTCGCCCTCTTAATGTCCCGCCCCGATTAAATGGGCTAGCTCTTGGCGGTACAGTACTATGTATACCCATACATGTTTGGGTGGCAGAGGCCTCTTCCATTCTTCACCATATCTCTACCCAATCATGGTGATATGTTTCCGTTATGCGACACGGTTACCCTCTAGCGACAATGTTAATCGTTTCTTCAGTCCATTGGCCCACTAAGTCCTAAAGCCCTGGCAAACCCCAGGCAAGGGCGTTGATTATCCTTCCTCTTTGTAATTGTTTCCTTCCTCCAACATCGTGGTAAATCCACCCATTCAAGCGTGTCCTCTGATCCAAATTTAGACGGAGTCATCCAGTTTATGCCGATGCTATAATAACAAATGTGCCAGAGCGGCTGAGAAGACAAAGGCTAAATGGGGAACCCTATATTATTTATTTATCAAATGACAAGAAGCGTGATGGAATGGTTGCCCCTTTCAAGTGATGCCTGCAACACTCAGAGGATAAGGTTACCACCACAGGCAACGGTTTCAGGAATCGAGAAATAGGAACTATCAACATCCCCCCCGAACGCAGAAACAAATTAACGATGTTTACTTTATAGTTCTGTGGGTTTTTATGGAGTAGTCTAGAAATCCTTTCGGGTACATCTAAGCTGTAGCTTTTGTCACAGTATGCCTACATCACACAAGAAATCTATGGTGAAAATGAGGTACTTCACACGCACTCTACATTGGCTCTATATGCCTTGTAAACCCATAGAGATGAGGTTGATTATGTCAAGTAGGTAAAAGACCAGATCTCACATCCAAATTGTTCTCCACTGAAGAGGGTTTCTGTGCAATTTGAAATACAAAATGAAATAGATTTGGGTACATGTATGCATCCTTTCATAAAATCTTAAACCTACCTAAAAACCATTAACCTTTACGTATTCGTTTGCAGAGTTTTATCGTCGGCTAACCATGACGGATTGTAGAGTTCATCTACCACCAGAAGTACTAGAAATGATATTTGGGTACCTGAGTGATGAAGATATAGTAAACTGCAGTGGAGTGAACACCTTCTGGTACTTGACAGCACGAAGGTTCTTGGAGAGAACTTCAAGCATACATCTATGCAGATGGCCTGATACACTCCCGTTGAATGCTCGTTACGCGTGCTTGGCTGGCGATTTATCTATTGAACATTTTTCCGTAAACGAGCTGAACCGTAAGTTATACTAAGTATTCACATGTAAGGTACTTAAGGGCTCCTTTTTTTCAATTTTTTTTTTTTTTTTTTTTTTTTTTTTAATAATAATAATCTCCCCTCAAAGACGGAGGGGGCACGCCATCAAATAAAAACGAAAAAACTAAATGAAATGAAAGTGGGGAGGACGCCCAGGTTTACCCGACGCCGGCCCTTGGGATATGGGAAGTTGAGGATGATGGAGGAGGAAGAGAGGGATGAAAGGAAGTGCCCCTATAAAATGACCACCAGTTCAGGTAAGAGCCCCGGATGACGCGGGTGGTGATACCACGAAGTACTCCCGATGAGATGCCCAGCTCAAGTAACTCCGTGGCACTTTTCCCGCATCACACCCCGCGCCATGACACGGTCGCAGCCATAACCTTGATGTTGTTAGGCGCCACTCCTTTTAGCTCAGATATCGCTTGCCGAAGGTCATTTCTATCATATTTACTCATCTTAGCCCTCCAGGTCTGCTCCATGTCCACGCTGCCACTGACAACCTGGACATCCAGGATAATGGCAGACCCATCGGGCTTAATGGCAACGATATCTGGCTTCTTGCCCCGGTCACTCGGCATATGATACAGTCTCTCTCTCTCCACATCGCAGCCGCTGGATGGCAATGCACCTGCTATCTGCTTGGCAACCGCATCATGACGGAGTATGCGGCCACCATGAGTTCGTGGACACTGCTGCACCACATGATAAAGATTTTCATTTTTACCCCGACAGGCACGACAGAGGGTATCTACTACCCCACAACTACCTCTTGAACACCTCACCGCGGTGGCTAGTGTAGAAATTCCAGATTCGTTCACTTTCACTGACCCGTATACCTTAGTATGTGTTCCCAGGGGGGCTCTGAGGACCAGTACCCTACACCACGTGGGTGCTCTAACTTGGAGGCCCTTCTTTTTCATTCGAACGCCGTTTCCCCCTCTAATTAGCAGTGGTAAAATTACTTGAAATTGACTATCCTGTTAGTAGTGGGTGTAGGTAGTGGGGTGACCACATTCATTTCGAATTCCTTATTTGGAGCATGAGTTTTTATTTTCATCGGATACGTTTCGCCCTTCAACGAGGACTTCATCAGTCTTATTATGTCATCAATACATGTAGAATTCTGGCTTAGACATGGTGGTGCCACCACATATCCATATGTTCATACAATGAGTTCTAGTTTTGCCTGCAGCTCCTCTCTCCCTTTTCTCTTTTTTATTCCTTTCTTCACTAATTAATCAATTAATGACAACAACAATGATATAAACATTTTAAATCATGACCAGTTTTTATTTAAAGAAGGATGAGGGAGCAACTAAAAAACTTCAATTGTCCATACTACAAGTAGTGAAACAAAGTGAAAGGATGTGTGGTGGCACCACCATGTCTAAGCCAGAATTCTACACGTATTGATGACATAATAAGGCTGATGAAGTCCTCGTTGAAGGACGAAACATATCCGATGAAAATAAAAACTCATGCTCCAAATAAGGGATTCGAGACTATCCTGTTAGAAAGCTAAGATGCTGTTGCTGGGAAGCAGTTTTCCCGTTGAGTAGCCAATGATAACGCCATTTATAACAGGTAACAAATTATCCTGAAACGGTAATTTTTTTACAAAATTCGTAATAATTTGACGAGTATTCGTATCAGTTATCACTGGTGCGATCATGATGAAACTTATACTGAATAATCGCATTGTGGTTTACCAATTACCTTCCGCATTTGAGCGTATTCAGACAAACAGCTCATGAGGAAATGTCGCTTTTAGGATTTTACGTTTGCTCACGGACAGTGGGAACCCGACATTTTAAGAGACCCAACTATCCCCATTCTATCCCATACATTTCAGAAATTACAATCAAAATTCAATGAAAACTGTAAAAGTAAAGCTTGGTACAAGGATTTCATATCCGCGTATATGCCGCAGCTACTAATGATGCGACCGAGGTAAAACACGGGTAAATACATAGGTCGTCCTTTCCTGAAAATATGGGCCTTAATAAAAAATCTGTCTTTCTTCTGTTTCTCAAATAATATGACGTAACGTAATATTTTCCCTCTCAACTCAACTATTTGCTTTTGGTTTATTATTCAATAGGTATTAAACCTTTGTAATCGCTCTTGAAAAAAAAATTGTAACCCCCCCTGAAAATTTCATGGTTTACGATTCAAAGGGTGTAGAATCCGAATCTTCAATAAAAACGCTGCAAGTTCTTCCACTGGGGTTTATTATTCAATTGGCTTGCGTTCATGATTTGAATTTATACTATGCTTTGGAGTGTTCGTGTTTCACTGGTGATAGAGCGATTATTGCATTTCAGGAGATATGCATAGAGCACGTAAATCTGTTCTCAAGCAAAATACCTATTTGGATTGATCAGTGGATCATATTTGTGTGCCTTCTGAAATTCAATAATCGCTCTATCACCTGTGAAACACGTACACTCCAAAGCTTAGTAGAAATTCAAATCATGAATCATTGAATAATAAACCCCAGTGAAAGAATTTGCAGCATTTTTGATGGGTGCTGAAACCGATTGTGATAGTTATTTCAGCGATACATAGAAAGGCTGAATAAAGCCCCCCCCCCCCAACCCCTCTGCTGTAGTTCTACCTCCTTCAATTTATCTGGAAGAAAGCTAATTAAGAGATGAGTACAAGAGCGAATGACGTACAAACAACATTATGAGAATATATCAAGTGGTATCTGCTCGTTCGTTACCTGAAGGTTTGTTAGAGGAAAATCTGGAGAACCATTGGTTTTCTAACGTGGGGAGGGGCCTCTCACCGGATCTCACATAAATGGCCAAAGCCCAGTGTGCATAACACTGACTGTACATAATAGTATTTGGACAGTTCTACAGCTTGAATTTCTTGTAACGTCAATTTTTCATTATCTACAGTTTCGTTTTGCTCAAGCTCGAAATGGGTAGTTTGGTATGGAATTTAGGGTGTTACCCTATGAATTTTAGTGCGGTTGACTGATTACTACTAAGCTGGGGATAAAATGGAGTTAGTTGAAACAGCCAAATTTTGAGATCAGCAGCCAAGGTTAATATGGACCAATCTCTATGTTGTGCACGCTGTCTAAAATGCTGGTGAAATTAGGGAGGAAAAAAACAGCTCTATTCATATCTTCCTGTCCTTAAGTCCTGGAATGGTATACCATGAATTCGATGCATGATTTGGTTTTATAAACTATGGCCAGCTCAAATTTGTTGTTCCAGGCCAAACTTCGTGACTAACACACCGATTTTGATGGAATGATCGGTGATTATATCTGTTTGCAATTAATCGGATACCTTAGATATTGAACGCCGTTGGATTGTTGGTAGAGCGTGTTTATGCACACACGCACTATAGCCCTATTTGTAGACCTATTTGCATGAATAAACATAGAACATTGTTATGCTTTGCATATACCTACTTTGACTCGTACTTGGTTTTGAAATTAATCCTATGAATTAATTTCATAGAGTGAATTAATTTCATAGAATGAAGTGAGGAAGCAACACTAACCAATCAAGGAAGGTGGTCTACGTTCTTTTGGAAAGTTTCAAAAGCGAATTTATCAAGCATCTTTTTTTTTATTGCAAATCTGTCACCTTGAAACATGATAATCAATCAATTTATTTAGACCGCTGAATTCATGAAATGGGTATTTAATATGCAAAATTTGCATCATTTAATTATGACACTCTGAGAAATAATTTGCACTTTCGTTTGGTTTTTGCGAATTTTCCTTCGTTCATCAGTTGGATCATAATTTCTAAACAATTCATTAATAAATTTGAACTAAATAAAAACGCTGCAAACTATTACAAAGAGGTTTATTGCTTCTTCATCAGAAAACCCTTACCCCGTAGATAACAGATCTATGTATATTATCAGGGACGTAACTACGGGGGGGGGGGGGCTGCCCCGGGTAAATAGGCAAAAAAGTGACAGCTTACCAAGTTCTTTTAAATATTATGACCGTTTGGAGTAAATTTGAAAATATTTACTAAAAGGAAAAATAATATAAATAAGGAATGCAATAGGCCTACAAGAAAGGACAAAGGATATAGAAAACGTATACTTCGCGAGGCGAGAACTAGCCTTGAGCGGCCGTATGCAGGGTAGTTGACGAGGCGAGTCTACTCCATTCGAACTTTTGGTTTATATTTGCCAAAACGGCCTCCATGACGCCTATTCCAATATAACCACAGCTTTGAGAATTTTTCTTACAATACCCGTGTGTGTAGCATCGAATGAAAGAAGTTTTAGAAAACTGAGGATAATAAAAAACTACATCAGGAACTTGAGGGGACAATAACGACAAATCAACTAGGCCATCATATCAATAGAGCACAAAATAGCTTCAGCACTATCTTTTGATGGTATCATTAAAACATTTGCAGAAAAAAAAGCCCGACAATTTTCATTTTAAAGTTTGTTTAGGGCTTCCATTTCGTACAAAAATTCATTTATCATCTATTAGTTTGTTAAATTTAATAAAAATTATATGGTATTTTATTGATTACTTACCAAACCTTCCTCCTTTTAGTAAAAGAGTTTATACATTGTGAATAAATCAAATTAATTATATTTATATTTTGGTTCATTGGTATATTAAGATTATGAGTCATGAGATTTCGGGGGGGGGGCGCAAATTTATTTCTTGCCCCGGGTGAAATACGGGCTGGTTACGTCCCTGTATATTATACGTGGACAGTAGTAGGTAAATGATCTCAATTATAATTTACATCCTCATAATTATATATCATCCATATCCAGTAATTTCATTCTCGGTGTCATAGAAAGAACTCATTTATAATTCAGCAGCTGATTAGGAACGAAATTAGAATTAAGAGTCGTTCAGTTGATGACTGTCTTTATTACCTGTGATTTAACTCCTATATATCCGGGAGACAGTTAGGTGACATTAGCTTAAATATAACAACATGAACACCAACCTTCACTAGTCCAAATGCACGAAACAAAATCTGATACCTAAATAACTACAATATTGCAATATAATATACGTGGAACTTCAACGGATACCTAAAACACCTACTACCTTCGCTTCACTAGTCCCCATATATACATGGTGCGGCAGCATAACTTCCTTGTTTTAAAACTTGATAAAACGCATTGTATGATTCAGAAAATTTTTACTCGTTTTTTAATAATATAGGCACATACATAATATTTGTTTTACCCATTTTGGAGATCAAATCAGGTTAGGTGACGTCCCCCATTCTCAATACACTGAGTAAACCGATTTCTGGCGTTAGCCATGAGTCCAACCAGCATAGCAGGCGTTATGTTGGCAATTTCTTCCTGGATGTTGGTCTTCAAATCTTGTAGGGTCCTTGGAAGGTTCGCATAAACACGGGGTTTCAAAAAACTCCATAGAAAAAAATCACAAGGGCTCAAATCGGGAGAGCGGGCCGGCCACTCCAAATCGCCCCTAATTGAGATAAGGCGCTCTGGGAAGTGTTCCCTCAAAACAGTCATCGATGCTCTTGAAGTGTGTGCCGTTGCACCGTCTTGTTGGAACCAAATGTCCCTTAAGTCCATCGATGACTAAGTCCGGCGATTCGGAGTGGCCGGCCCTCTCTCCCGAATTGATCCCTTGTGATTCTTTTCTATGGGATTTTTTGCAATCCTGTGTTTATGTGAACCGTCCAAGACTTGAAAAACAACATCCAGGAAAAAATTGCCAACATAGCGCCTACTATGCTGGCTGGAATCATGACAAACGCCAGAAATCGGTTTACTCAGTGTATGGAGAATGGGGGACGCGCCTGATTTGATCGTCAAAACTGGGTAAATTTTCAAAACTTTTTGTTTGTGCCTTTATTATAAAAAAACGAATAAAAATTTTCTGAATCATACAATGCGTTTTATTGAGTTTTGAAAAAAGGAAGTTATGCTGCCGCACCCTGTACCTGTAACATGAGTCTTGAATAACTAGATTTCAAAAGACACTCAGGAAAACTAAACTCCATTGAAATTATGGCAGCTGATAGTAGAGGATTTTTACTACATCCAAGCAAGTCCACGTTCACATTCGTGTTGGTGTTATTTTATCTGCTCCCCTTAGGGAGAACTAACAGATGAACGTTAAGTGGTCCGAATTCGATTCAATGAATGTTTATCAACAGCGAACATAAAAATAATCGATTCGAAAGTTTTCATTATTTTGATTGATGAATATTTCAGCCCTTCGATGTCACCCTGTAAGATTTACTGAAACTTAAAACTAGTAACTGAGGGAAGACAACTGAACTTTTTCGCCGAGTGCAAAGATTCAATGTTGAAAATAATAAACCGAAACCGTCATAAAGACAAACGTAGCTTCCTCATCTACTAATTGAAAACTCATTTGATGAACATATTATCGCATAATAACAGATTAAAAATGGGTATTCTTCCTACCAACAGTCGTTAGTATGTAGCAAACGATTAATTGTTTCATATTAAACCTTTGCGAGACACTGAATGAAAAATATCTTTCAGGCAGAGGTCGAAAACACACGAAGTATATCCCATTGATAAAGTAATTAACCAGTGACAACAGTGGCCCTAACGAGGCCCTGCGGTGGTTGTTTGAACTTGCTGAATTTTATTCCAACAATGTGACCCTCCTCACCTGCTTGTTATAGAAGAATTTTAGGAACTGATACTAATTGTTTTTCGTGGAATAATCCGAATTCATATATTATTACTTTTTCAGAGCTCAAGACATTGAAGTTGAGGTATGATCGTCCTGGACTGCTTCCCGAAAAAACCTTGAAAAATCTGTTCAGTTACTGCATCAAATTGTCACGCCTGGAAATATTGAACGTGTCAACTATTGATCAAAGGATGGTGGACAGTATTCTGGAACAATGCAACCCCGGATTGAAACTAAGGATAAGCTTGGTGCATAGCGATTCGTGTTCAATTGAAATATTAGATAAGTTAGAAGAATACCAAGAACTGTTTGAAGAAATTGAGATCGATTATTTGGACTCTAAAAGAGTTTTTGGGTGGTTCCCCATTCATACTAGTAAATCAGTATTTCGTCTTAGACAATCTGCCGACTCAGTATTGTTAACTGGTCCAGGACTTTCCAAACTAGACTTCACTCCATTTCATTTCATAAAGTCACTTAAACTCGAAAACTGCTCATCCTTAAGTGAAAATTCTATCCTGGTAATATCACAAATAAATGTCGAATTTTTCAGCATAGACAGTTTCTCAGCAAGAGAGTCAATCTGGATAACTTCCTTAAAAACCGGGTTTCACTGTCTGAAGTCATTTTCATCGAGAAATACTCGAGTCATAAGTAACGATGTGCTAGACGAGCTGTGTAAGAAGAATTTGCAGAAAGTTGAGCTGGATTTCAGGGAAAGGTCAACAGATACGTTGAATATACCACATTTGTATAAGTTGCGAAATTTAGTTCACCTGAAAATAATCGCTAATCAAATAGGTACCCAAGCGCTGTTGGAAGGAATTAACAACTACTGGAGCTCCATGGAAACCCTTGAAGTCGAGGAGTGTTCATTAGGAAACCACGAAAGCATAGAAACAATGAAAATATTCAAATGGCATCTTTCGTCCAAATCGAATATTAGATTTATTCACAGAATGAATTGTACAATATTTCGTAATAATGAATTATTAAAAACACATTAATTAACAATTTGTCTGAGTGTTATAGTTTTACTAACCGAAGTGCACGTTGTACATACTTTTTTTTGTACATACTTTTTATCATCTTCCGATGATACCAGCTACGCCACTTTCAGTTCGAAACCTCTAACAAAATATCATAGTTCTAAATTTGTGTTAACAATGTCGGGCATCTTATGCGTTTTCATATTAAAAGTATACCATCCTTAATAACTGGATATTTAGGTTTAAACAGAGAAGTTCAAATAATGGATGGATGGATTATAGTGCATAATAATGGATTTATTTCAAGTATCATTGATTGGTTGAAGTGTGAGTTTCCCTCACCTTTGTACTGGAATGCAACCATTGCAACCTCAATTATTACTACTACTGACCATTACATCTCCTATACATACATACCGAACATTTTAAGTGGTGGAGGAACATAACGCAGGTTTAAGCATGACGGGTCATGTTATTGCCGCGAAATCGATTTTGACAAAGTTCATCGGCAACACAAAACAAGAAAATCCTAATAAACGCTGCAAATTATTGCTTCCGCTGTACCCACTTGATAAAAAATTCACCCAGTTTATTGGCTTGCTTTATCACACATAAACTGATTTGACACCTACAGGTACTGCATAGCGACATTTCAGCTCTGAAAATGTTACTACGTTAATACAAAACGTACAACATTTCGGGATCTGTCTTTCGGTGACAGGATCTGTGACACGAATTTGAGTTTTTTTTTAACCATAAAAAGCGGGACAGTAGACCTCTATGGTTCTACAGCCAGATCTTTTAAATGATTAATTTTACACATTCAAGTACCGAAGATGAAAATTGCCTATGCAACCTACAAATATGGGATTCTAGCTCAGAGGAGGTGAGCTAGTAAACTGAGATGAAAGCTACGGCTGGGGGGGGGGGGGGGCTAACAAGGGTTTACGTGAGCGCATTCTGTGTTCATAAACGGTACTTACTAAGCTTAAAAAAATCCCTCGAAAAATCTGCAGATTCAACCAGAGCACCAGAGAGGCTAGTGACTTACGAAGGTGGCAGGTACACGAATGACCCCCTCGGGCGGACGGAAAAGTGGTGATGCCGGGATAACAAAGGGCGGAAGGAGCCCACCCGAAGATTAGTTGAAGGAGTGTTGAGCGGGGGGGGGGGGGGGGGGAACTGTCGGGTTGGTCGTTAAGAACTGGATTGTACTCCTGTTAATCATTTAAACGATAAAAGATCCAGTATTTAAAAAACATCAGCCAAGTTTTGAGCGTCATGAACGTAAGAATGTTTTGAAAAAAATGTAAGCGCAAAACCAGTAGAACCTGAGAAAACAGCGCTCGATGGATTTTACGTTTGAGCCATGTGCAAACCAACTGTTTCTACTTTTGAAAAACGAAATTTATTAGGGACCATCCACAGCTGAACCTGCTCATCCCCTTGAAATATTCGTCAACATCGGATGAAAATTGTGTGAATTAGGCTTGTAATGATGATTTCACGTAGCGCTTTGAAATCAATATGAGATTATCGGACCATTTCCCCCCAACTTTTTAAAGAGAGATCGAACCGCTAGAACCGGAGGAAATTGTGCTTAGTGGATTTTAAATTTGTACTTATTGATTTCTGGGTAATGGAACCCACAGGAGCAACCTTTGAGATGTTTTGGCCCAAACTGTAGTGAGCAAAATTTGCGGGCGAATACATTCGGCTAAGCCGTGTTCATAATTTTTAGCGATAGATATCAGACATGAAATAGTACGACAATGTTATTATAATACGATTTGTTAAAATAACAAAACGAAAAGAAAAATATAGGTACAGCCAGTGGCGTAACAGTTTTTTCGCCCCCCCCCCCCGCAAACTTTATTTTCACCCCTTGCTCCCTAATTTATTTGTGGATCATTGGATCCCGATAGAATGTAGTGAAACAGTTTAGTAATTTCAATGTAGTATATGCGCAACTATCATTTATCATCATCACATTTTAGTATTTTGATCATAATGTTACATTACGAAAGTTTGCCACTCTTTGGAAAGAGCAAGAAATATTGAAATACATTTCTTACGTTGGCAGCAGCTAGCATGCATATCATTGCGGCTCTGCTCGCTCGGCTCTCTACAACAGAAGCCCGCATTTGTATTATTTGGGAATGGGTTTTGAAACATTGTTGACAGGGATTAACAGTAATGCTTAACATGGGAATTTTAAAATAACCCAAATCAACACTCTTTACCTAGGTAACTTAATATTCCAATTGTTTCGGTCTTAGACATACGCAGTGTACGAAAGTACAAAGTACGGTTACATAAATAACGTTAATCACGAATTTAAACAATAAAATTCGTCATTATTTGCCCTAATTTTACGGGGCCCTCCCGTACGCCACTGGGTACAGCATTATAATTAAATAGTTGAATCTAGATATGTTACAAACTACGAAAGTTAAATAGCGACTCCAAAATCAGTGAGACACTCGATCTTGAATTCAGGTAACTAATTAATAAACGTTCGGATTATTTCCACTGATACAAACAGGTACGATGTTTTGATCAATCAACTTTCATCAATGAAAAGAACCCTTTTGTGACTTTACTCTGAGTTTTTATATTAAAATACATTCCTGTGGTAATGTTTCTCTGTTCATATGTTCAAATTGATTAGGTAAGTGTTCAAGGACGATTCAACCAACCCGGGGGCCATTCCGTTTGGTTAGGCTCCAGTTACATAATTTTTAATTTGGTTTCGATCCAACTAATAGGTAGGGGAAGATTTATTTTCATTTTTGGGAGATGAACAATTCAAAATCAAAATTAACAACCACTATGATATTGGAATTTATTGAGAACTATTTCAATATTTCCAACAAAGAGAAGGATGACGAAAATTTTGGGAAGAAAAACTGTACTCCAAAATCAAAAATTCCACTCGCATTTTGCGTTTTAGACCTTTCTGAACAATTTTGGTTCCGTGTCTGTCTGTGTGTAACAGCTAATCCGTTTACGGGCAAAACTACACGAAGTTATAGTCCGATTTTGATGAAATTTTCAGGGATTGTGCGGATTGGGGTGTAGATGGTCCCCTATAGGTTTGATGACCCCCAATCAATAGTAGCCTCTGCGCATGCGCAAACGTGAAATCCTTGTTACACGCAAAATAACTCCTTGAGTTCAAGACTGATTTTGATGAAATTTTCAGGGATTGTTCGGAATGATGTAAAGATGGTCCTCGTGAGTAATAAAGAGAAAATGAAGTTTTAGCCTCGAGCTTGGATCGAACCATATTGAACCATCATTGAACGAGTTGACTTTAGTCAATAATAATTCTATACAGTCTATACAGTCATGTTATGGATACGAGGAAGCTATGTGCCACACCTACTTGTTTGATTTGGTTTGATTGCTTTCGATCCAACTAATAGGTAGGGGAAGACTTATTTTCAATTTGGGAGATGAACAATTTTTTTCGCTAAAATCAAAATTAAGAACCACTATGATGGTGGAATTTATTGGGAACTATTTCTAATATTTCCAACAAAGAGAATGACAAAGATTAGTTGGGAAGAAAAACTTCAAATCAAAAAAAAAGTATCATCAAAATTATTAAAATCAAGATAAAAAAATACTCTATTTTTCGAACAACTGATCCAAATGATTGGAAGAAATAGTAAAACGAAAATACTCCACAGGAAAATAGTTTCCACAGGAATTTCTCCATTCTATCTCTTCGATCATGATGTTGAAACTCCCACGAAATGTAGCATGATTGGATTGAGACCCGGATCGAGGCAAAAACAACCAAAAATTCTGATAAAAATTGTAAATACAACGCTTAATCACTGCCCCCCCCCCCCCCTCCACCACCACCAAAGTTCCACAGTCACAGCAAATGAACAACGAACCAGAAAGGATTATGAAGTTCGGTTGAGGACTTTAATTTGAGCAAGATCGGCCATTAACCCCTTCCATTCTACCTCCCGCAAATTTCCGAGTTTATTGTACAACTATACTAAAATTGTAATCAAATAAAATGAATCACACAAATTGGTTCAGAGAAGCTAGAAATGACCACTAGCAAAGGAACTCTCATACAAACCTATAATTTTCCCACAGATTAGTATTTGGTTATATTTTCTCTTATATCTGGGTTTTCCTACTGATAAACAACGTTTATTAGCGACCAGCTTAGCCTAAGAGGGACATACCTAAATTTATTTACCGGTTTTACGCAAGATAGCCAAAAATGTCGAATTTATCGATTAAGGTGCCTAAGCCAACGAGAATACATGGAAATAAATGGAAGTGTATATATCACATCATCAATCATCAGAAAAGTGACAACTGACACCTACCTACCAAGGAGAGAAGGCTCCTGATGGAGATAGACAGATGGTTTTGATAACTTGCTTTTAAAGAATTCATGTGTTGGTGGAGTAGGTACCTGCTACATTGGTGAACCGTCAAAACCCACTATTACAACTGCTGTCGAAGAGTTCATGTCTAACCCCACTAACCTTCGATAACCATCGGATATCAGTCAGCATCACCAGATAAGTAATAAGACCAAGAACCTATGTCAAACGAACCATTATTTTCCTCCAACGTTTTATTCTGAAACAACAACGTAATCTTACGTTCGACTCACCACTAGGTGGCGGAAGCATTGTTTTCATTCTCGGGAGTTGAGAAATCCAGAACTAAAATTTTCACACGCACTTAACGTTTTAGACCATTTTGAACATCTGTCGTTTCCTGTCTGTCTGTACATGTGTCCGCAGATACTTAACACGCTTAATTTCAACAGTTTTTATCCAATTTTGATGAAATTTTCAGGAATGTGCGGATTCAGCTGTAGATATTCCTGTCTGAACTTCATCGCTCGACAATCAATATTCCACCGTGCGCATGCACAAACGTGAAACCGAACGAGTATAATTTTCTCAGGTTCTAGAGCCCTGATTTCACTAAAATTTGGAGGGAAGTCGGGAAACAACAGTCTGATGATCTCTCATAAATTTCAATTCGTTCGTATCTTGCTTACGTTAAAGCTAAGTGATTCCAACACTTTACATCCGATTTTGGTGAAATGTTCAGTATTCAGTGGATTAAGATGTAGGTGGTCCCCAGCGAAATTCACCGCTAAAAAACAGTAGTTCACTCTGCGCATGAAGGTTCGATTATTTCTTACAAGGTTCAACTCGATCACATCATTGTTGTATTCGATGTAGAGTTAGCGCGACAGATCCACAATCCACGTTGACTCCTGCAGGAATAAGCCCTATGGCATATTTAGTCGAAAAACGCAATAAGCTTTATTAGGTCTACAAGTCCAATATAATCATATTTCAGTTTGAAATATGACGTCCCACATATGTAACAGGCCTAAGAAACAAGACATTGCATTGTGTCATAGAGCTAAGCATCCTAGTACCTTCAGAGGTCGCGGATACGAAGAAACGACCGCAATTATGTACTCCGTCTCTTCTCTGACTGTAGAGTTGAAGAAATGAGATTTGAAGTGATTTGATTCTGGTCACAACGTCAGAACGTACTCTCCTGGTCTTCATGGGAAAAAACCATTTTTCCAGGATTTCGCTGACATAGGCAAGTAGGGTGTCATTTCCCTATAATTTTAGACGCAAGATCGAGAGGAACAGGTTTCAGATTCGTAGAAATCCAACCACAGTAAATAGATTGAATTTCTTTAAAAGTTACCCAAAAACCTCACTACCACCCATTATTCAAAAAATATGACATGAGAAAACGCATGTTTTAGAATTGGAAGCGTTTATATTTCTTTACTGGACTAAGATTTATGTAGATTAATTATTAAAGGTTTGATAATACTTGATTACTTCGTAGTCGTATTCTAAACGTTTCAAAGGAGCTCCATTTCAAATACCAGCTCCTCAGGTGGATTAGGCGAGAAATTAGTCTCAGGGGGCTCTTAGCTGATTAGCGCGCCTCCGCACCTTGTAATTAGATTCTAGATGTCCCAAAGGCACTCACACCATTACAAATTCCAGAATCGTAGGTCGATCAGAAAATATTTGAAGTAACCGTAAACATTCCGAAAACACCGTTTTGAAACCGATTTTTGAAAATCAATAGCGGTGGTCAAGAGATAGGATGACTTCCTTGGAACCGACCTAGAGAAGATGAATTATATGAAATACAATCAAACGAAACACTCTTACTAGTTCCTCGGCACCTACGCAACAGAAGTTGTTATCAAAGTAACTACAAGTTCATAACTAAGAATCTCTATACTATTGAAATACAAAAGTTCTTAGACATAACAACATTTTTAACGAACATTTTGGTTTATTTTTCAATAATAAACCATTGTAATCGCTCGTGAAAAAAAAATTCTAACCCCCCTGAAAATTTCCTGGTTTACGTTTCAAAGGGTGTGGAATCCGAATCTGCAATAAAAAATTGTCGCCCCCCCCTTTAGCTCCTGTTAGGGTTAGGGGTTAAGTGCCCTTTAAGGGTTGTCAAAAGTTTGTAAAATTCCTAAAAACCACAAAAAAAGTCAAGGCGGCCTAAATTTGTACTCTTTTTGAAGAACACTCCACGAGGAATCGAATGAGCCCTTCCCCGGGTCTGTAGCTCAAACCATTCCCGATGTATTGCCCGATTTATGGTGCCGACATTTGCGTTACTTTGGTTTATTATTGTTTTTGTGTTGATATCAGTAACGTAGTGATGTAGTAATGTGGATACTGGAGTGAACTCCTAAGAGGCTTTGTAGCCAATACACGGTTGAAGCATTCCAGTAAATGTAGGTAAAACGCTACAAATTCTTTCACTGGAGTTTATTTATCAATTGGCTTGTGTTCATGATTTGAATTTATACTAAGCTTTGGAGTGTAATGTAGTGATGTAGTAATGTGGATACTGGAGTAAACTCCTAAAAGGCTTTGTAGCCGATACACGGTTGAAGCATTCCCGTAAATGTAGGTAAAACGCTGCAAATTCTTTCACTGGGGTTTGTTATTCAATTTCATTCATTTGGCTTGCATTCATAATTTGAATTTCTACTAAGCTTTGGAGTGTGCGTGTTTCACAGGTGATAGAGCGATTATTGAATTTCAGGAGATATGCATAGAGCACGTAAATCCGTTCTCAACCAAAATACCTATTTGGATTGATCAGTTGATCACATTTGTGTGCCTCATGAAATTCAATAATCGCTTTATCACCTCTGAAACACGCACACTCCAAAGCTTAGTAGAAATTCAAATCATGAACGCAAGCTAATTGAATAATAAACCCAAGTGAAAGAATTTGCAGCATTTTTGTTGTCGATTACAAAGGTTCATTACTGAAAATAATAAACATGAAAGTCTGGTAAGAAGGGTGTGGCACATAGCTTTCACGCACTCGTATCAAGAATCAATAAATGATTGAAATTCTTCAAATACTCTCAAAAGATACTTAGTCGTAAAGCATGAAGAAATTAAGTTTGATTAAGTTAAGTTTACTAATTATGTTTAATGATATAATAATAATATATTATATTGACATGAGAGAAAAAACAACTACTGATCATTATACGGGGTGGAGTGTTGGATTAGTTGGATTTGTGAAAAGTATAAATCGATATGCCAAAAGCTCGAAGTGGTATGCCTAAAGTTGAAATTAAGTCGCCGAAAGTTTAAATATATTATATTAATTAAGCTACATTTTAACTTAATTAATTCTGCACTTTACAAACTTACATCTTACAACAAACATTTACATCTAGCAAGCTCCTACTTAAGCAACTAGACTATAGGAGCTCAAACCTCCTGCTGAACTAATGGCTCTTCAGCCCGACCGTCTACCTATCGATTTTGGTTTATTATTCAATAATAAACCATTGTAATCGCTCATGAAAAAAAAAAATTCTAAGCCGCCTTAAAAATTTCATGGTTTACGTTTCAAAGGGTGCAGAATCCAAATCTGCAATACAAATTTTTCCGTCCGTACGCACGATTTCTCCCAAACGGCAAACCAACCAAACCAAAGCAAACAATCTGAAAATTTCAGGAAAATCCATGTTGGTCCGACAACGTCCTAATTCTTTAGCCAGCTCTCTCACTTAATTTAAAGTGCCCTTAAAGGGTTGTCAATGTTTTGTAAAATCCGTTAAAACCTCAAAAAAAAAGTCAAGGCGGAATGAATTTGGACTTTTTTTTATAAACTTTCCACGAGGAATCGAATGAGCCCCTCTCAGGTCCGTAGCTCAAACCATTCCCGATGTATGGCCCGATTTATGGTGCCAACATTTGCATCCACATTCACTACATCACTACGTTACTGCGATCAAAAGAAAATCAACAGCTTTTTTTCTTTTCTTTTTTTTTTATTGCAGTAATCCAGTGATGTAGTGAATGTGGATACTGGAGTGAACTCCTAAAAGGGTTTATAACCGATACACGGGTTGAAGCATTCTGATATGCATGCTCCTCTTGGAAAATTTAAAATTTTCAATACAATATTTTTCCATTGTAATCGCTCGCTCACATCGCTGCAAATTCTTTCACTGGGGTTTATTTTCGAAGATTCATGTTTTGAATTTCTACTAAGCTTTGGAGTGTGCGTGTTTCACAGGTGATAGAGCCATAATTGAATTTCAGCAGTCACACAAATATGATCAACTGATCAATTCAAATAGGTATTTTGGTTGAGAATCGATTTAAGTGCTCTATGCATATATCCTGAAATTCAAAAATCGCTCTATCACCTGTGAAACACGCATACCCCAAAGCCTAGTAGAAATTCAAATCATGAATCAAGCCAAATGAATAATAAATCCCAGTGAAAGAATTTGCAGCGTTTTTTTTTTAAGCTAGTGAGAAAAACTTTGCCGATATCTCGAAATATCGGAATTTTTCATGATATATCCCAGACCCGGCATGAGTACCTCCCACTCCGTGATGTCCGTCGCCACCACTTCGTCTTAGGTAGTCTCGTCGGGTTTTGAATGTCTCGTAGATATTTCAAATGGCGAGCGAACTGACGATCGTACAGCAACCCGAATGGTCTTATTCAATCCACGGAACTAATTCCTATTTGAATCAAACAAAAATACCCTCTTTCATGGAATGTTTTTGATATTTCGATGCATTAATTCTTAAATATAATCCATTAATGTTGGTCTTCTAACCCAAATTTGTTAAACTTTGTTCCAGTAGTTTCGGAGAAAAGCTTTTTGCGGCGGACAGACGGGTTTAGGTTTATAATTTTCAAATAAACCTTTGTAATTGACCAAGAAAAAAGATTCTAACCCCTCTCAAAAATTTTTGACATACGTTTAAAGGTTCGACGATTTTAAAAATCCAATACAAAATAAAATACATCCGTCCGCCGCATGCATGCCGTAGATGTACGGCGCGCCGTCCGCATCCATAATTTTTTCTTTAAATACCATATCGATCCGCGATGCAGGGGCGTGTAAGGGGGGGGGGGGGGGCCGAGGGGGTCCGGGACCCCCCCGAAATTTGGAAAATGTAAATTAATCTTGTATTTTTCGGTCGTACTGTGGAAAACACCAGACTAACCTGGACGGCTGGGACCTGCCACCTCAACAAAGAAAGAACTCATCATTGCAATAATTGTAGCTCCTTCCTACTTCACGTCAAATAACAAGCGACGTGCCTGGGCATTCCCCGGTTGCTGGCAGCAATTTTAAATAGGCCATGTTACTTTCGTTTATTCAACATTTATGCTATTCACTTGCATTCAGAATATTACAGTTTTTTAAAAATAATGTTAATAAAATGGAACCTTTGTTTCAATCATGTATTTTTTAACACCTTTCCAAGTTATTAACTGAATATTATTTATGCCTAAAATATGTTTTCACCTGGGAAAAGAACTACTTTTCTATCATTCTTTTTTTAGTGCTAGAATAGTTGAACATGTGATTTTAGACACCTGATTTGAAAAATTGATGGGATACCCCCCAGAACCCCCGGTATTCTCGGACCCCCCCCCCCCCCGAAAATGTTGCATATATACTCCACTGCCGGGATGTACCAGTAATCCTGGCACTTCGGTCAATGAACCCTAAGGGATTTTTTTAGTGAATCAATTCATATTAGAAAAAAATTAACTTGAATTACCATATTTATTGACGGAACAACACAGAATTATGGAATGAACTTCTACTAAATTCCAAACAGTTGAACGACTTGAGGCAGTATTACGATTTCAATAACTTACAATATACTTAGTATACTGGAATCTGTAGGAGCGAAAGTGAAAACATAAGGCGAGAACGTTACAGGAGATGAGCGATGACAATAGATAATGTGCATGCTTGCGGAAGATAAAGGTAATAGTATGTGGGAGATAGATACCATTAGTTTTTCTCCAGGAGGCCTGAGTGTTCATTGATTTCAATCAGTGTGTCAGTCAGAAAGTCAAGGATATATCGTCATAGTGTTTAATAACTTCACAGCGAGAACAAAGAGGAAGAAAAAGATCGCCAACAACAATCATCAAACCACAACATATTGGTACTTAAAGTCAAGCCCTGGTTCTCCTGAGAAAAGAAATTCGTTTTTAAATTCAGTGGATTTAAATTTAATCATTAATTTTTAATTGTTTAAATATTGAAGATGTGCTTCTGTTTGTTCCTCGTCCGAAGTCGAGGCTTGGTGAGATAGGGTTGGCATCTGGTCAGACGAAGATCCCGGCCGGCGGCTTATGTCCTCCCCCTCTGTTACCAGCAGCGCCACTATGCCGTAGGGATGGGTATCGATACCCGATATTTCAAAACATCGTATTTCAAAACATTTTACCATTGAGTATCGATATTTTTATATCGATACTGAACCCTCCAATAATATCGAGTATCGATGCTTCAATTAGGATATTTCGAAATATTGGGAAAGTTTTTCTCACTAGTTAAAAAAAAAATTGGTTTTAATATTTTTCTTTGGTTGATTTTTTTATAAGTCAAAAACCTCACCAACCAATCTTTGGACACTTGTAATGGAATCTGGAATGTAAAAGAGTAGTGGTTTTAATACTAGATGGAAAACAGGAAAAGAAGAAGAAAGAAGGCAGCAGTAGGAGACTATAGCCTATATTACTGCTATAGTACCTACTGTTACTATTACCTTACCTCTCTAGGGAAGGGCAATCGGTAAAAAAATATCGATTTTTTTAAACCGTTTCTGAATCGGTTCTAAAGAATCGATTCAAAAAAAATCGATTTTTTTAAACTAGGTTTTAACTTTCAACTCAATAGCAAAAATAAACCATACAAATAGGCAATTGATAATGATATATATATTTTCAATAATAATGTAGAGAAATGTAGAAATTATAAGGTAGACAATTTATTATTAAATAAAAAATGTGAGATGAAAAAAAAATTGAGTAAACCGCAAATTGTCCTCCACATCCTGCAAAAATAATAATTTCGACGCGAGCTTTCCACTCAATCAAAATGGTTTCCCCGGCTTTGAAGCAAAACTGTTAACTGGGAACAGACGTAGCCACAGTGAGTAGAGAAGTGAATCGATTCTATTCGATTATTTAAATAAGTGGTGAGAGAAGAGCTATGAGCATTGAAAATGTCTCAGTAATTTGAATGTGTTTTACCACTCGTAAAACGCAAATCCGAATCTTCTCCGAACGATTCTTTTAGAATCGATTCTTCATAGCCGATTCAGAATCCATTCAAAAATTGATACTTTTTTTTACTGATTGCCTGTCTCTTAGGAAGGAGAAAATGTTCCAACAAAATACAAGAACAATAATTAACGAAATTAGCATCAAATTGCTTTTATGGAAATCCCCGATTGTAGAAAAAATCGTAAAAAAAAGTATCGATTCTCGATTTTATTGTATGCACAAACATCGATTCTAAACATCGATGTTTCTACAAGAACAAGATCGATCGATGCAAGAAAGTAATAAATCAGTAAATATTAGGCAAACCAATAATATATTTAGTTACAAAGGCGAAAACCCATGGCCATGGCTTCCCGGAGTCCCCCTTGTACTCCAGGATTGACGTGTGGGAGCATCAGACCACCTTCTACAAGAACACTATTAGATACTATTAGGTTTTTTGCAGTTCAATTTTGAAAAAATTGATGTTGAAAACGATACTCGATATTTATAAATATCGATAGTTTGCTTGACCGATATTTGTAGTATCGATACCAACCTTCCGATACAGTATCGGTACAAATTATCAATACTTGTTCTACGATACCCATCCCTACTATACCGGCCGCCGCTCACCACTGCCAACAACAACCCCCCCTCCTCGGAACTGTGCAGTTTTGGTACAAGAAAGTTGAAAAACACTCAGGAATGTTCGAAATCTAAATTTGGCATTTTTCATAACTCAGTAGGGTCATTTAGTGAGGGGGGGGGGGGTTGTTTTTTAATCCGCTAAAACGTCCGCTGAGTTGTGTGTATCACATAACTTCCTATTGGAAGCAACATGAATGTGTACCATTGATATATTTCAAGTAATCTTGAAAGACGTAAGCGTGTTACAACGGGAGGCAACAGGACAGTGTTCTCACAGACATCAACACCTTCAAAAGGTCAATCGACATGTATTGGGGTCAGTTACACTAATTTGTGAGAGGATAGAATATTGATACAATATAGTTCAAATCGATATGAGATGATTAAACCAGCTTTCCCAGCAGAACCTCAGAGCATGGTATTCGGCGTACATTTCGTTCGGACATGCGCAGAGGAAAGTATTGATTTTTTAACGATGAAATTCGTAGGTCACCACATACAACCTAGCCCGCACATTCCCCGAAATTTCTCAAAATCGAGGAAAAGCTGTAGGAATGTTACAAAGATTGCACTCGCTGCTAATTATGTTATCTAAGATGAAATTTATAAGAGATCGTTAAACCAGTCTTCCCTGAGCGAAATCACACCAAAGAACCTAAGGAAATTATGCTAGTAGGATTTTACGTTGGTGAATGCGTGAAGGTGAGGGCTGCTTTTCGAGTGACGATGTTTAGGAGACCATCAACAGCTTAACCCACATTTTCCATGAAGATTTCATCAAAATCGGAGGGAAAACTGTAGGAATAAGTTTACCTACCTACGAAAGACTCGGAATCCAAAATTTTCCAGTGGATTCCGTATACGCTAAATTTGAATACTTATCGTTCATAACGAAGTTCATCGTTGTCAACCTTCAATTAACAAAGTGAATACTGATATTGAAGCTTGAAAACCTGTGGTAGTATCTGCCATGGAGATTACTATTTCTGTACTTCACGATTGGTGTGACAATGTCCCAGTACTGCTCCAGAGAGTGATGGAAAGAATCCTGCATACACTTAATTAAATAAGGGTTGACCAAATTAAAGTTACTTCTATGAAGCGCTGCTTCAAATCAAGTCAACATTGGATTCTTAGAATGCTTGGAATTGTGAAGTCACAGAGCCAATCCGAACAAATATTATTTATTTGTTACAGAATTTATTTCGGCAGGAGGAATTCTTTTTGAACTACTTGATGAAAAGTAACCAACACAGTCGAACGCAAAGAATTCGAAACTTTCGGAGATTTTTGTCAAGAATTCCCTACACGCTTCAATAGCACAACAGATTTTTTATGGTCTGAAGATTGTCAAGTTACATAGGAAAAACCCACCACCATCACCTGTAATAAAGCATATCAGCAGGGCCGGATCTAGACAATTTTTGAGGGGGGGCAAACTAAAATTTGCCGCCCCCCCCCCCCCCACAACAAAAAATCCCTCACAAATTAAACAAAAATGGAATAGGTAACAAATGACTAACTATGCTATTAGGGCTCTCAGTGTTTCCTACTCCGTTGCAATTTATATTGATTGCTATTGTAAAATTATTGTTTGTTTATCAGGTACGTTATGCAGTTTTGAAATTACTTAATTGACGTTCCTTATGACGTTTCGCTCATTAAAAACTTTTACAAACTGTATTAAACAAATTTCCTGCAGCCAGAAATTTGCCGCCCCTCTGCCCCCCCCCCCCTGGTTCCGGCCCTGCAAATCAGTCCCTATTTGCTGTAGATAAAATGGCCCTTTCACCTACTTTCAGATGTCCTGGCTGTCATACGAACTGTAAGAAGCAGGAAAAGCTCAACAGGAGAACGGGTTTCGGTTGGGTGAGTGGAAGAAGGAGTATTGATTGAGGAATCGATGTATTAAAGCGTAAGAATCTAATGGACACCAATCAGAAGCATATGAAACTTGATGAATTTAGATATAGATCAGTGATCTGTAGAGGAAATAAAAACATTGTTGTTAATTGTTTTAACAATACAGAACGACAATTTCACAATTTTTGTTTTTGATGCAGCTAAAATTTTGAATAAAGAGAGCATATAGATTTGTCCATAGAGCAATAGGCACCTCCTAAACTTGTTCACCCTCAATCAATACAAATCAATCATTCATGTTCAAAACCATCTTGAATTCGTTCGTTCTTCTCTTGTTTCATTTCAACATTGATTTCAGATATAAAAAAAACATAATTCCTTCGCTCTTTTCTAGTTGCATGTCAACATTAATTCACAAATACAAACATATTGTGCTTGTACAGTGCTTTGAAAAAGAGAGCTCGCTTTCAAAAAACTACCCACCCCCCATTTTTCCTTTCATCAAAAAAGTGCTCAGTTGTATACATCCGATATAACAGAAAGCCCTATTTTGAAATGTTCCAATTCATTCCGCAAGCACTGTGAACTGAATATGAAATTACTGCTGTGCCAACTCTGATGATGCAGTGATTTTGACGCAAACTTGCATAAATCATGAAATAGAGACTAACTTCACAAAAGTAAAATTAAATCAAGAAGCTTGAACGGTATTTCAATTTATTGAAATCTCCAATAACTACTCAACGACCAGAATCAACTAACGATCAAAAGAACAGGACAGTCCGAAAATAGATATACCCATTAGGGTGGAACGAAAAATCGAACTCTTGATTTTCAGAATTGGGTACTGGGTTTTCACACTGCACCGCCATGTGATAGCTCTCTTTTGTGATCATGACTTCCAAGAATATTGACTAGGAAGGGTGACAAGTGCCTTGCTTACGGATATCCACACGATTTGGACGAAACTGCGTGCCTTCTGCGGTGGTGTGGTGATTACCTACAAGTGAGAAATCTCCTGAAGCAAAGAAGTATAAAGAACCTTCTTTTGACGACGTATTTTCAGAGGTGCTCCCCAAAATCTTTAAGTTGTGGAATAAAGCTTCCATCTAAGTTTCATCCCAGATGAAGTACAAGAACGTTCTAAAATCCAAAAGCAAAAAAGGTTCAGCTGCTTTTGATCAGAAATTAGAGTATTTTATGGTCCATTCGATGAAACTTTTAGATATTGCTTCTTGCAAATGCTTCCCTTTTGATACAAAGCCAAACAACTTTCAAAGTTCCAGTCGTTGAGCAAGAGTTTTTGTTGGACCAAAGAAATGGACGAAAAATGAGGATGAGCTCCGTTGACAGAATAACAACTGGAAAGCTCGTGAGACGAGATATGAAGAGAAGTAAAGAGGGTCGAAAAATATATGAAAGCTAGTGAGTCTGCCAGGGTCCCAGGTATGACGTACGTCCGTGGTGGAGGGCAGTAGCACCCATGACGATCAGGATGATGCGGGGGTGATATACTCACCAGAAAGGATCATCACCGAACAGCCTAAGGCTCTCTAGATGATTTCAGCTGGCCTAAGGGATAGAGATGTTCGATATTTCTGTACCGGTGACAAAGTCACCGGTATGGGTTTGTCACCGAATTGGAAAAAGGAGTGACACTGCTTTTCCTGTGAACTGGAAAAAGCAGTGACAGATATTTCGGTGACTGCGCTGGATTCCAACACGAAGTACTACTATACGCAGGCGCGGGATTGGAACTCCGGCTAGGCGGCTCTGGCCTCAGTCACTGAATCTCAAATCGGATATCTACTTATGGTCTCTGTCACTGCGTCACCGCTTAGCAACAAATAATAAATAGTACTAAATAAAATTGAAAAAAAGCAAAGACGATTGTGGAGGTTGAAAGAGTTGAGAGATTCTCAGGCGAAGAGGGCGATTATGGTTCCAAATGCACTCCATCGGGATTTCATCCAACCATATCGTCCACCAGCCTTCCCCGTCAATTCCTTGTGAATAGTATCGTTTTTCTAAATTAATTTGCTACAAAAATCTGTGTGACAATGCCCTCCCAGTGCTCCGAGTCATTTTCTCTTTCTCCATTCAAATTCAAGCTCCAAAGAGAGCAGAAAGAAGATTGATGGTTGGACGAAATCCCGTTAGAATGCGCTCAAAACCGAAATCTCCTGAAAGAGTTGCGAACTCTATAACACTGTTATCAGTGAAACCTTCCTTAAGACTACACGACTAAAGACGTTCGATATTTCTGTACCAGTGGCAAAGTCACTGATATGATGACTTTGTCACTCATTTGGGTGACTTTGTCGGCCGATATTTTGGCAACTTTGTCACCAGTACAGAAATATCGTGAGACACTGCCTGAGCCCTGCTTCGCTTCCACACAGCTTCGAGCTCTGAGTTCCTGGTGTGTTCCCGTTGTGAATATATGTTACCATTCATAAGTTCCTTAAAACATGACGTTTTCATGTAATAAAATAAATTTTTAAAACGATGAACGTGTTTTTTAATTTTCTCTCACTCTTTTTCAGGAGACTTTTAAACTTAGTTTAAAATTTAGTAAAACATTTGTTTACATACACAAGAATAAAAACAGATTATTATTATTTTAACTATAAAGCAATCCCTCTTGAATCATAAAAATTTATGTTCAACATCTCTTTTTAGGCTTCCTTCCTTCAAAAAACTGTGACAGCGCCACATCTCATTCATTTCCACTCTCTGTCACCAATATGCCAGTCACCGATATTTCCTTGTCACTGGAACCGAAGTCACCAATATTTGTAAGTCACTGGATCTCACATCTCTACTAAGGGAGGGAAGGCCTGAATAAAAATGACCTGGTCCTCCAGGTTGGGCGTTGGTCTGGGGTTAGCGCCTCCAGCCCGTAAAACCAGAATTGTTATGAATCCCGTAAATCAAAGAAGAGCCGGCAATTATTGAAATTTGGGGTTGACATCATGGCAATGCAGGAGATAAGATGGGTAGGGCAAAGAAGAATTGACAAAGGAGATTATTCATTGATATACAGCGGCCCAGAACAACGCACTGGACAATTTGGAACAGGTTTCCTAATCAGCAAAAAACTAAGAAAGGCTATACTTGAGTATGATATGATTTCGGATAAATTATGTAGTATGAGGTTAAAGGGTAAATTTAGAAATATATTTGTGGTTCAGTTCATACACCTAGGGAAGACAAGAGTGAAGAAGAAAAATAAAGCTTTTATGACATGCTGCGGAGGGCATGCGACCGAATTCCCAGATATGATGCTACCATTCTTCTAGGAGATTCCAAGGCTCAAATTTGAAGGGAAGCCTTCATGGAAAACGTAGCTGGTAAACACACCATACATGAAGCATCCAATGAGCTTGGATGTGTTATGGGAGAATTCGCTAAAGCGTTCAATTTGAAGACCAAAAGCACTTGCTTCCTTCATAAGAAGATACATCTTGTAACATGGAGAAATTCACGAGGTGGAGTAACCCAGATCGACCACGTTCTAATCTCTAGACATCACGCCTACAGCATCATTGATGTTAGAGCCTGTAGGGTACCAAACTGCGACTCAGACCATTTCTTGGGGAATGCTAGATTCAGGCATAGAATAGCCAACGTCCACAAGAAACAATTTCAGCAACAAGGAATTCGCCAGCTAGGTCTCAGACATATCCTGAAAGTAAGAACGATCCAAAAACACGAGCAGCTAGGGGTTTCAAAGTTCCTCCGATGTCATTGGAAGCAGAAGATTAAACTAATCTTGAATCTTGCCAGAAAATGAACTTCACTGAACCTCCATTAACAAAAGATCTCAAAGGTGATCGAATTCGACATTCTATCTAGCGCACATCTGAGGATGTGAAAAAGACCTCACAAAATTTCCCTGTCCCACCCAAGCCGTTGAAAAAATGGTGAAACTCGCGACAGAAGCACCAACAGCAGCCATAGGCGAGAAAGCACGGGATAAATTTAAAAGCCAGAACTGAATCACACAAGACGATGATTTGATACGAAGAAAAACTTTAAAATGCCAAATTAATAAACCAGCGCTCATATCTTGTTATTTCCAAACTTTTAATATTCTTAAAATTGCTGGAATCAAGTGGATTTATAACAAAATTTACTGTTTTTATCAAACCATGCACTCGCAACACATTCACAATGTCTTTTTATGTATATCCTGATGGATTTTTCCAATCATAACCAAATTTTTGCAGAATCGGTAGATATACGTTGGGTACGTTCTGAATACTACCATGTTACAATGTCTAAATGAAAAATTTTGGCCAATGAAATGATTCACATTTCTTGTTTTTATGGGCATGGCGACAGCTACAGAAATTATCGACCCGTTACCAAAATTTTAAATGCCCATTGGCAGTCCATTTGCCACATTTTGAGCACTGCCCAAATAGAAAAAAATGTTAAGCCCGTTTTCGTTCCACCCTAATGCCCATCCAACCATCAATGTTTTTTTTGGACCACATGCAGTAGTATCAAGGGAATTCATAACTCACCTACGTTTGGTATCGTGGGAAATTTTATAGTAGGTACTTCCATCGTGAGAATAAGATATGAATTAATAAAACATGCATTGAGTAACAGTCTTATACATGTGGTTATATAATCTTCTTTAATCAAACTAAACAAGACCTAAAATGTTCATTTGTTGTTACTGTTTGTAGTAGGTTCTTGCGTTTCGTGTTTGATGGGTCGACCAGCAAGATCGTACTGCTTAGGTGGATCTTCAACATCGGTGGACGCGTCACTGTCATCACTGGATACATCATACGTACCCAAGCCAGGAAGAATAGCGACACATGACATTGCACTTTTCCGGTATATAGTCGGCTGAATTTTGTTGTTTTCGGAAGTCTGGTTCTTATCATTTTCCTTTATGGGAGCGTTCCTCCCTTCATTGTTAGCTGAATTGTTCCTGTCTGCAGGTTGGCATGTTTCTGTAATGAAAATGTAAATTTATGTTACTAGTAACGAAGTTCCCACAACACTAAGTAATTAGTAAGGAAGCAAGGAAAGTTGGTTCATCTCTATCTTCAGCTAGTAGTGCTGGATCAGCTTGGATTTTTCGGCAGAGCCTCAGAATATACCACGAAATACGTGATAGTAATCATCCTTGTTCGCCACAGCAGTTTAGATTCAGGGTGAGAATTCCTCTGATGAGCTAAATGCGACCAAATTTTGAAATTTAACAGGTTCAGAGCTGAGCAGCTCAAATCAGACCCGCTGCCCTGTCCGTCCTGGCGGAGCGTCTCTATAGAGACTTTTTGGTGGACAATGACTGGGAAACCAAGGTCGCCGAGTTGAGGCGAGCAGTTGGATGCTAACAGTTCCATGACAAATAGCAACGAGGCTACCGGCTGTTGCAGTCACGTTTAACGTGACGTCAACATTCATTGGAAGTTGTATACTGTCGTTATTGTGGATTGAAGTTTGTGTTATTGAGTTGAAGTTGTATTTTGTGGATTGTTGACGAACAACACGGACGTTCGTTATTGCTACCGTGTGCAAAAAACTTGTACAATGCCAAAAACGGAATATGAGAAATAGGTAAAATGTGTTATAAATGTGGAAGGTTATGTTACTGCCAACTCGTCAAGGAAAGACGTATAGGAGAACCGCGGGCAACCGATTTTAGACGGTTTGTCGTGACGGCTTGCATGACAGACGGGACGTCACGCATAGGCAGTCTGCATTTTTCTCCAGAAAGTACCGTCAACGTTGTCACGTGAACCACACCAAAAAGTCTCCATTGAGTCTCAGGTGAATCACTCTCAGCCTCTCTTTTCAGATTGAAGAACTACGACATGAATGCTTCTACCACCGTTTCTTCGGGGGGGTTTCCTTCTAGTTGAACTAACCACCACTAGATCGCTCTTCGTTTCAGATTTCATTCATTGCCACCCATTCAATCCCTCCCACCCATTTTGGCTGATTCTAAAGACTGTGATTTACTTTTTTCGGGCATTCCTGACGTATGTTATTACTTTCCCTGTCTCCGAACAGGTAAGTACCAAATTTTCGATTTATTTTCGTAGAGAAAAGGTTTCTGCGTTATTTTTGCTTGTAATATCCCACATTCTGAAGATTCTTGGCATTGTTTCGGCTCAAATCTTATCTTACTTCATATTTGTGGAAATATTTCAATTTATTAACATAATTGATTCAATATCGCATAAAGCTTCCATTAAAGAAAGGTCAAACCTGGTCGGAGGAGCAGCAAAAGGGACAAAAATTTATTTGCGTTAGATGGGGTTCAAACCCGGGACCTCAGAAGTAGGGTGCGTTGCGGGTTTACATAACTGTTGTCACTCGCCTCTGGCAGAGCGGCTCAATTGAGTGAGCGTTTGGAAAAACAACAATTTGACTATTTATTCACTTTATAACATCATAAATGAAAAATATAATCCATAAGAAGTTTAAAAATCGAAAAACTTGAAAAAAAAATGTTTCCGCCCATAAGCAAGAACAGATGAATTGGGCTCCGCTCTGAAGGTGTTCAGCGGCCAAACAGTAGTAGTGCGGGAGAAGGAGGGGTTTTTTCCCAATCATGGGGGTGGTGCCTATCGAATTCGAAGGTCAAACCTTTTTTCTTGTATGAGGGAGAAAATCAGCCCTGGGCTCCCGGACTATAAGATTAATCTAATAAAACCCATAGCTCAAACTAGTTTTTCTTACCATCATCCCTAGACTTCTTCGTAACAGGAGATTCTTCGGTAGCATTGTCATTTCCGTTTGGTAAAGGTCTTTTTTTCACAACAGCACCGGCCAGAAGTTTAGTTTGAGACGTCCTCCCACTGTACATGAACAATAATATTATTAGGACATGTTATGGAAACTTCGGAATCTCTAGCAATGTAAATCATGTCTGAGATTCATATTCGTTACTAGATGATCAACTCAGACGTTGCTCTAAGCATTTGGCCCATCAACAATTTGGCAACCAACCTGCTCACCCCTCCCCCCGACCCCGCCAGTGAAGGAAGGAGGGCCCAGCGGGGGGAAGCGTCTCCCAGGGCAAGCAACGTGGTCCTCTCCTCGGGGATTTAGGATATACGATTTTTTGACTTTGCATATTGTTATTATACTCCCTCATTGTGTTATTCACCTATTTCTTTTTAACCTGCGTAGCAGGGCCATTATACTAGTATTATATATAATGAATTGCCAAGAAATCTTGGAATTACTTCGACATAAGGGGCTTGTGATAGGGGCTACCATCATCCAGAAACTATTTGCAACGAGTTTGGGTAGCTTTGACATTTTCTCTGAGATGGTATACAATTTATGTTATTTTTTCGAAAAATCTCCAAATCCGTCGATATAGGATTTGTGTACTTACTTCGAAAATAAGTTTCAATTGAAACACATTTGATGTGCAAAGTTTTTAACTGCGTGATAATGTTCAAATTGTTTTGTATTGGGTGAAGAAAACCTTTCCCTTCCCCCGAATCAGACGAAAACGGAACACACAAAACACAATGAAAATTGATATATATTTGTTCAGAAACCAATAATATCTACATTAGGTAACACAAATAGTATTAAGTCGCATTTTTAGTCCACCAACATCCTAAGCCCATAATTTTTCTGGCACCTCACGAATAACAGATGAACAAAATACTTTTGGAACATAATTAAGTTCATATCCGAGGAGTTCACCCTTAAATAATGAAATGGGAGAGTGTCGGCGCCTTCATACCGGGCAGATGGATCAGATAGAAGCGATTCCAATCGATGGATGATAATCCTTTTCACAATCCATTGTGGCAATAACTTTCAACGAACGAAAATTTTAAATGGGGAATATAATTATTTTCAATGGCTTTTGAACAATTAGGGATGGTGCACACTACTGTTTTGTTTTATTATGCTGACCTAATCGAATCAATTGTATTAAAATGCAAACCAATTAAAAAGTGAACTGTATTTAAGACGCATAACATTACCACATTAAATAAATCACTGAACTGCTACATACTGAACGATTGTTCTTTATGGGTTTATGGTACGAGTATTTACTGTTATTTAGTTGAATGTTTCTTAAAGAAAATAATTTTAAGGAATAGTCGTAATTGGTTGGCATACATTGAGTCTTTTTGTAGAAAAAAATCGGGTTTTTATACACAGAAAGATGTTACTATAATTTCCAATAAATTTGCTCATTCATTGGATAGGAAGACCCTATCACACCAGTTTAATAAGGGCCACATTAATGCTTACCAATAATAATAGTGAATAATAGATATAAAGTGAGCACAACTACTAACGTTTTCACAGCATTGTTTGTTTTCAATGGTTGTTGCCGTATTTCCTGCTGGATCCTTTGTTCCAGCCCTTGCTCTTGTAGTGTGGCAACACGATTTCTGAAATCTGCGATTTCTCTCGCCTCCTCAACAGCTTTCTTTCGTTCTTCTTCCATCTTCGTCCTATCGACCAGATCGAGAAAGTCTACTTCATCATCATCCAACCCCTTGATCATGTTTTCTGCAAGAGAAACGTAATAATTGAATAATGTGGACATTAAAAACTAGCCCAGTGGACTTCTCACTTGGTCGACTAAAACGGTTTTATCAGAAATAATGAACCAAAAGGAGAAGAAACTTCTTTTTGTTCTCTAAATTATTTCAAATAAACATAACAACATCAGGGATTTTCCAACCGACCTGCTAAGAGCAGGTTCGGTGCATGGCAGTGTAGGGCACTTGCTGCTTGGGACCACTGCGGTGTACACACGGAATTACACTGGGTTGGAAAATGAAATTAAAGTCCCAGAGCAACCTTACGGGAGGATAACCCTCGAACGTGAAACCTTCCTCATCTTGCATGGTTTTTTTTTCACATTTTTATCTCGGGAGTAGTACTAATTAGTAATTACAGTATTAATACTATATTTTCCGGTTTCCTTTTTTCCCGCTATAATAATATAAAATAATTAGCTCCTCGGCTGAAATATCTAGGACCTCTGAGTCTGACAAAGAACTTTCGCACAAGGATGAGGATGGAACATCACCAATGAATTCCAAGAACTCCATCACACTGAAATATAAGTACGAACAAACCGCACCAACAACAAAAATGGAATGAGGAAGGTTAGACTTTTGAAGAGGTTACCCTAGGTTTCCTGCTCAGAGCAAGTTACTCCGACCTCAGGCTGGAGTACCCTGGGGGAGTCCCGAGCAAGTTCCCTGGCCGGTTGGAATTCAGTGCAAGTTGCCCCGAAGTTACACTGGCGGCAGTTGGAAAATGCCTCATCCTGCTCCCTCATTAGTGCGCCTGCGCTCTTCCACTGGTGTAGCTCGGAGCAAGCGGTTGGAAAATCCCTAATATTTCCTATTGCAAGACTGAGGAGGAGGGTAAAATCCAAGCAGGCCAGTAATGAAAAGCCGTTTTCGAGGAAGAGAAATTTTTGAAGGAAATGATTTCTTTGCCGAAAATTCGGAGCGGAGTCATGAAACGGCTTTACGAAATGTATTTGTTGGTTAGTTCCTTCCTCCTCCAATTGCTGCAACACGATTACTTAAGTTTCCATAGTTGCAAATTATTCAGCCATTTCGCCTCTATTCATAGCCACGGAAAACAATCAGTAGAAATGAGAGGTTATTCGTGGCCTTCAATTTGGGAAACTCTTTCAAGCTTTGAGACTTATGAGCGATAAAACCTCATTATATAAATGTAAAAATGGTGGGAAATATTAATGACCAGGTTACGGTTTCTCATCAGGATATGGTGAGTTAAAAAAATGGCCTTCGTTTCTGCAAAGTCCAAATCAATTGAGGGATTATCTAAGTCATAAAATAGAGCTCTCATAGCATTTGAGTAAAAAACTCTGCAAATTCTTTCACTGGGGTTTATTATTCAATTGGCTAGCGTTCATGATTTTAATTTCTACTAAGCTTTGGAGTGTGCGTGTTTCACAGGTGATAGAGCGATTATTGAATTTCAGGAGATATGCATAGAGCACGTAAATCTGTTCTCAACCAAAATACCTATTTGGATTGATCAGTTGATCATATTCGTGTGCCTCCTGAAAGCTCTATCACACTGACGATCAGAATACTTCAACCCGCGGCCACAAACCCTGCTATCACCTGTGAAATTAAAATCATCATGAACGCAAGCCAATTGAATAAAAAACCCCAGTGAAAGAATTTGCAGCGTTTTTTTATGGTTATCAGAATACTTAACCCGCGTAACGGCTGCAAAGCCTTTTAGGAGTTCACTCCAGTATCCACGTTACTTCATCACTAGGTTACTGTATCAAAACAAAAACAATAATAAACCAAAATAACGCAAATGTTGGCACCATAAATCGGGCCACACATCGGGAATGGTTTGACCTACGGACCTGGGGAAGGGCTCATTCGATTCCTCGTGGAAAGTTCTTCAAAAAGAGTTCAAATTTAGGCCGCCTTGACTTTTTTTTTGAGGTTTTTAGGGATTTTACAAAACTTTGACAAACCTTAAAGGGCACTTTGAATTAAGTGAGAGAGCTGGCTCAAGAATAGGGGCGTCGTCGGACCAACATGGATTTTTCCTGAAAATTTCAGCTTTTTGGGAGAAATTGTTCGTACGGCGTACGGGGTACGGCGGACGGACGGAAAATTGTTTATTGCAGATTTGGGTTCTACACCCTTTGAAACGTAAACCATGAAATTTTCAGGGGGGTTAGATTTTTTTTTTTTTTTTTTTTCAAGAGCGATTACTATGGTTTATTATTGAATAATAAACCAAAATGAAACTTAGGGGTATGACGACAATTTTTTTTTTTTTTTTAACGTACTTTTTTTAAAGGTAGGGCTCAACTAAACTAGCGAGAGGAGGGGGCTCATGGCCAGCCAGTTTTTCCAGCGTAAATCAATCATGTATCTGAATGTACTACTACGGCCAATCAACCATTCCGCTTGATCCCCCTGATATCCTATCTGCTTTGAAGGGGTGACTACCTGTGAGATAGTTATAATCTACCTACAGAATGCTATGTCGGTACACTTACTCAATCTGTGAGACTCTTCGTATTCGAATTCCTTTTTCTTTTTTTGCTCTTCCAGCCGCTCATAAAGTGACCGGTGGTCATACTCTTCCTCAGGAGCCTCTGCAACAAAATTTAGGTTTAGTACTACGCAAATCAGTGTCACCGCTAATACTGTATTCCTACACAAGGAAGTGGGGATCATCAAACGGTGGGGATCATCACCTGAAAGAGATCTCTATCCTAAATGTTAGGGTTGATAAGATAAGTTCATGATGGGGTCGCAGTTACATTTTTTAAAGCAGATAATGAACATGTTTAAATTTGCACTTGCGAGTGTACCCGAGTACGTTAGATGTGTGGGTTCGAGGGCGGCCATTGTCTTTTTAGATTTGATAGACGTTTCGAAAACATGATCAGACACGTTTCAAAATTTTCAGAGCTTTCTATAATGTTGACCTGAACCGCAGGTTAGATGTGTACATCATAACACGCCCACAACACGAATATTCTAATTTTTGGAAATGGAGATTTGAGCCAATCACAATGTTTACCAGTGGTTATGGCAAATTACTTTATTTCCCATCTGGGCAATCATTCCAACGATTTGCTGATGAGGTAGGTTCAAGTTTTATACTAATGTGGCAGACGAATGTAACTGGTACACCAACCTTCCAGCATCTTATCACTGTCAACAAAACTATCTTATTCCATCCAAATCATGTTGGAATCATGTCTCCAAAGCTGCGTTTTCATCTCATTTCCTGTTTCCCCAGTAGGAAAAAGTTACATCAGGAATATGAGGAGAGGTATTAAATTAAACTGCTGCATCGAAACACAGTGCCTAATGCCCAGCGTACAATAAAAGCATCCTACATCCTTAACAAAGATCACTGGTATAGTAATTCACCAATCGAGATCAGAAATGTACAGTTAATTCCTCCATATATCTAAACGAAATAGGTGATGCCATAAAGATTTATTTATAACCCCCATCATTACCCATCGAATATACCCATATTGAACGACTAACAACCCATTCAAGCCTGGTCATACGGCTTATGCCGATTTTCTAGGATCTTTTTGTTTTACTAAAAACTTTGCTCTGGTTTTGAACCTTATTTCAGATCTTTCAAATTTAATTACGAAAGAGGACGGATGGAGGGGTAATATTGATAAATCGTTATATCTTCACCATTTTCGTCAGTTCGATCTCAGTTTTTTTCTAACAAACCTCTGTTGTGCTATAAGTCTCAAAAATGTTGGATTTTATGTGGAGAAGAGGGAAGGAGGGGGGGGGGGGTATTGTCCCATAAATTCATACCTACTGTGGCTACCTGTACCTGCTCATACCTACTATACCTACTACAATTCCCAACCGATTTTCGCACTTCTTTTTGTTTGATCGAAAATTTGGTCTAGTTTTGAAAAATATTCATAAGTGTTTATTATTATGTTTACGAGTATGATAATATAAAAACCTGACATATGGAATCCCTGTAATGTACACATTAATTGACAATATGTTTACTTCAACAAATCAATTTCCGACATGTGATTTCAACTTGTAGAAGTGTATGCCAACCTGCAGGATCGTGGGGTTGCCGGGCTTTGTCCCATTCCTCTTGTCGAACTTTTCGTTTCTCAGCCAACTCAGCTTCAGATATGAACCCAGAACTCATGGTTTAAACTTTTCTATTCAGATGATGTAAGTGATCAGCCTGAAACATTCAAAAAGTGTTTTATTATGTGATTTTATATTTACCTACGCGTGAGACGATAAGTTCTTAGAAGTCAGGCATTAAGTACACGTCCCTAGCCTACCCTGTCACGGTCCCTAGGAAGGCAAGAGGAGCGATTACTTGTGGTTTAAAAAAAATGTTACTTGTGTTTTACAAACCTAAGGTCATTCCTGCCAGACTGGAGCCGCATCAGTAATGTGAATAGTTCAACTTTATTCATTTAAAAAAAATCGTTGTCACTCGACTTGAAACCACAAGTTCGAAAAAAATAGAGAGAAAGAATTAGAGATTTGATGTACAATATTGTATTTCAATCGAGTTAAGTAACGGCAATAAAGTAAAGCAATTTCGAGCTTTCCCAAATGAATTTCACCGTAAATTCATTAAACGATTTTGCTACTATTCTCTAATTTTCTATAGATTTTTGCTCTTTTAGTAAACCAAGAGGTTTTGAACATATTCTTTTTGTATTCTGGAAGTCGAAACAATTTTCCATTTTAAAGTATGAGTACAAACACCAACCAACAGGCTTTCTATAACGAGATGGGTGTGATTTGCGATTGAGTCCAACGGCACGATCAATTGATACTAGTGATTTTAATCCAAAGGTTGGAAGGGAGGACTCCATGAAGCTGGTGGTACCTTTACCTTGCATGATATTTCAAATGATAAAGGGCAACGACTAGGACAGTTTGTCAGCAAAACACAATTTGATCATCAAAATAATACATATAATGATCATAAGACGATTCACTTCGGTACGAGGATACGCCTGGGGTCGAATATATTGAATCAGATAGAGTAGACAAATTTCAGAAAAGATTATCGCCAAGGGACAGGAGGTCCATTTTGTCTTTGTGGATCTGGAGAAGGCGTATGACACGGTGCCAGTTACATGGCTTTGGCCAGCTATGAGTCGATTGGGGGTTGACAGTTCCCTGATACGTCTGGTGCAGCAAGTGTATCAGGGAAATATAGCTGCTGTAAAGATTGGTGGAACTGTCTCCAAGGAATTCCCCGTCTATAAAGGCCTGAAACAGGGATGTGGAATGTCACCGACCCTACTCAAAATATATTTAGAGGAGGTGCTCCGGCAATGGACAGTATCGTGTCAGGGAATGAGAATCCCCTTGGGGGAGGAGGTAGTGCACTCCTTATTGTTTGCAGATGATCAAGTGATCCTTGCACAAGACCGACACGATGCTCAGTACATGTTACGGAAGCTTAATGACGCCTTTGAAGTGGCAGGCCTGAAAATAAATGTGGCAAAGACAGAGTATTTGGTGGTTGGAGGACAGGGACACGATATGCACGTCGCTGGTTTGGGAACTGTGCGGGCCGTCAGCCAATTTAAGTACCTGGGTTCTGTGTTGGATGCTGGTGGAGGATATCAGCCGGACGTTGATGAAAGAATTAGTCTCACCCGGGCTGCTATACGTTCACTCAATAAAGTGCTGTGGAGTGGGGGATACACCTTCGAACCAAGAAAAAGATATTGAAGGCAGTCGTGGAGAGTATCCTGACTCATGGGTCTGAGGTGTGGTCCCTAACACAGAGGAACCAGCAGCGGTTGTGCGCGGTGGAGATGGACGGGCTGAGGCGAAGCTGTCGCCTGTTTAGGGGAGAAGACTCTAAAGCCTATAAAGTAAATATAGAGTAGGTCATCATAGACAAGAGAAACACGTTGAGCACGATTGATGTCAGAGCATGTAGACGCTTAACTGCGCTTCAGACCACTTCCTAGTCAAAGCAACAATTCGTGACGAATTTTTCGTCACGGGCCCTCCAATGAATGAAAAGGAAAACGTGACAGAGACCAGAATCCACAACCGCTACACTGGAAAATATTTCTGGCGAAGCACTGCAGCTGAGACTGAACTGAACCTAAAAAATGAGATCAACTCAGCAAGACGCTACGGACTGCCAAGAAAGAACAGATTTCTGCTAAGAATGTAGCTTATAGAAGTACATAATGCACAGGAACAGGAAAGCGAGGTGCTACTATACTGTTTTTAATGATCCAGCGGTGACAAATGCAAAATGATTGGAAATAAAAAAGCTCTACCTAAGAAAAACAAAGAATTTATTTTAAAACCATAGTATAAACCATGCACGGGAAATGCACGATATTGTAATCAAAATTTGAAGGCATTCATAATAGGATGCTATTTCCTTCGTACTTACAGTTGTATTATGATGTTAAGTTCGCTTGAGGTGTCCAACTAATTACTAGATGATTTGAATTAAACTAGAGTACCAGCTTAATATAAACAGAAACTATGACAAGCATGCAAGTTCATCGAGCTATTAGGATCAATCGAGATTAAAAGTCAGGTAAGTATATTACTCTGAGAATTGAACACATTACCAAAAACACAATAGATAGCTGCTCTGCTAATGAGATAACCATATCTTCTTCTGCTACTACGAAGAATTTTTGCAACCAGCACTTACCGCTTTTAGTCACGGCTAATATTATTCAAGATCCATTTCAAACTCTTCTTTCATTTAGTCTCAAGTTCTCAAGCTAAACTGTAAAAAATGCTTAATTTTACACATTTAAGTACCGAAGATGAAAAATTTGCCTATGCAACCTACAAATATGGGATTCTAGCTCAGAGGAGGAAGCTAGTAAACAGAGATGAAAGCTACGGCTGGGGGGGGGGTGGCAGGTACACGAATGACCCCCTCGGGCGGACAGAGGAGTGGTGATGCTGGGATACCAAAGGGTGGAAGGAGCCCACCCGAAGGTTAGTTGAAGGAGTTTAGAGGGGGGGGGGGGGGGCAGAACTGTCAGGGTGGTACAGTTGCTTAGAACTGGACTATCCTCCTGTTAACCATTTAAATGATAAAAATGGTAGAGCGGTTCCTTTAGCTTATCTGATGAGATTAGACGAAGTCCAGATATTATTTTTATATAATATACATACAGCCATGGTGAGTCAGTTTGACCCCCATCTTTGAAGGTGATGATGAGATCAGGGTTCCCAGAAAAAATCGTTGGACGTATAAATTTGTGGAAGCAATCATTTTTACTGGATAGAGTTGAACGTCATTTCTACCAATAATTCTTCTCACATTCGCCCCAGCATTCCAACAAATAAACGATATACCTATTGATAAGCCTGGCTCCCATGGTGCGTGTTGAGATGAGCTGCACCACAAACTCGACGACCCTTGCGCCGTGGGACCAGAGGTGGTGCGACCAGGCACGTCTTCTTCTCATTTGTCAGAAAGATCAAAGGGGTGCGTGGCACATGACGCATGACTATGGGTTCAAGTCGAACTTGTGATGGTGTTCCCATGGCCTGTAGTTGCTTTCTGACAGCCTGGGGTTGAATTTCCTTGTGCTGTCAACTATGTGCCACTTGCTTTTTGGAAGAAATTGGAGAGATCTACCTCTGGGATGAATACATAGGTTCATTATTCAAGGAATAATTGACCAAAATTTTGATCGCTGAGTGAACATTGTACCAACTAACCTTTTTCAACTTTTATACAGTTAGGTCATCCACCAATGCCTTTTCCGGGCTTTCTTCCTCCGTCCTCGTTCGTTGCAATAATTTATAATCACATAAGCCGCAAGGGCAATCACATAATCATCTTCACTATCCGCCATGGCACTACAAATTTGGCTGCCCCACCCACGGACAACAATGGACTGGACACTCCTCTACGAGCTTCTACTGGCCTCCTCTATGAGTCTCTACGAGCCTATACGGGCCATGAGCCTACTCAATCCACAAGCCGTGGATCGTGAAACTGACAAGCCACCTCAGGCCACAGGCGAGTGGCGCGGCTCGTGCTAACACAGGCCATGGGAACCCAGCTATAGTGGTATGGAAACAACATCGCTGGAGGAACTCCACAATGATTAGATCTGGAAGAAAAACGTATTGACAGACATTGGAAGAGGGGGAACGTTTCACAACAAGTCAAAGGTAAGCACCCCACATTAATGGGATAACAACATCACTCTCTCTGGAAGAAGAAAATCTTCTTGTTTATGTAACTCTGTTGTCAACTAAATGTTGATTACATTCATATCAATAAAAGTCCTCCTTGTTACGCTACAGTGAAGTTGAAATCTACGGAGTATAAGCGCTGTTCAACTTTTCCCAGAAGTAATTTTTTTTTTTAAACTCCCAAAAACGGTTCAACTTGAACCCTTATCCACGGTACCTACATTAAGTGGATCAGTGGAAAATAATATTATAAATAATAACCTTTTTGTTTCACCCTGATGCCACGCTGTAACCGATGTACGCACGACCCACAGAGTTTGAAATGGATTGAAATAAGAGCCTAGATAACACGTCCACCGGAGTGTGCTATGAGCAACGGCAGTCACCGCAGTTCTTGAAAGTTTTTGTTAGTAGAAGAAGATGATATGGTTATCACCAGAGGCTGGGCAGTTGAACCAACTTTGTTGATAATTGTTGGTACTGTTTTCCATTCTTTGGTACCGGGATTTCAATATTTATTGATCTTGATTACTTGATGAACTTGCTCGCTAGTCATAGTTCCTGCTTTGATTAGGCTGGTGCCCTAATTGATTTCAACAAACGGTTCAACTAGTAATTAGTTAGCGGTCCCAAGCAAACATAACATCAGAATACAACTGTAAGTACAAGAGAACTGTAATTCTATCGTATTAATAATAGCAGTAATAATCCTTTATTGGCATACAGGACACAACAATCCGACCTCGCATACCAATCAATACTAAGAGATTTGAAATTTGATTTTTCAGGATCATTGTTGCCGTGTTGGTCTTTTTTCGCTTTGAATCTTCCTAAAACTTCAAAAACAGGAGATAAAAAACTGTCAAAACAAATGTTTGACCAGTTATCACTACACGTTGTTCATTTTAGAATAGTATTCCGAACATTGCCAGCTGATTTTGAGTAATCTTGTGCCGTTACACAGTTTATGTGATAAAACGTGATGTCCAATTGTTTATGTGATAAAACATGATGTCTCATCCGAATCAATTCTGTAGGGGCGTGCTTCAAAAATATCAAATAAGAGCTTCAAAGGTCAAATCAACTTGGTCAATCTTACTCGCATAATTGAAATAAAAACTCGAAATTGTATGGAGGCTTGGGAAATAAGATAAAAAAGAGGAGGTTGCCATAACCAAACAAATTATAGATGGTTGAAATGGACACAATGATGACTATTCTTATGTAAGTGGCGTAAGTGTTGAATTTCGTAATATCCCTATGGTAGAGGTGGAACGGATCATAACCAGAATAGAGAGATAGCTTATTTGAAAATTTCGGTACAATTTCGACCTGGAAATTATATCTTCTAAAACCCTCTTTCTCATTGTGTGTACACATTCTGTATGCTGTCTTCAGTATTCCTACACGCATCTAATGGTTTGTTTGAAACAACGCTCGGTTGTTTCTCCACTTGCAAGAAGAACGTCAATCTATGATGGAACACAGACAAATGGCAAGGCTGAGCTCCTCCATGATAGGTAAACGAAAAAGTTGTGATGGGAGTTCAAACACATTTGGATCCAGAACATAATTCAAAAAGGTTTGGAACTATGTATCACACCAGATAGGGGAAAAAGCAACTCAGCACACCCAAAAACACCAGTGTTATACGAATTTGCTCGAAGAATCTTTTAACAGTAACTCACCAGAGTGACTTGTAGTCCTCACAATAGTGGGAACAGCATCTACGCAAATATTCGTAACTTTCTTCATAAAATTTTTGTTCCAAGCCTGTAGTAATGATTTAACCCATAGAAAAATGTCAAATTTTTTACATGTTATTCATAATCACTGATCTGTGGCCTACACCCCTTCATAATTTTCTACAGAAGGTACATGCTTTAAATTAAGTCATGCGTTTTCATCATACAGAATGAAAAATATCTGTTTGTTTCAGACTGAGGCATGGGGTCCGTCGATATTGTATCTCTAGTCTCAAATGGAAAGAATAAGACTACCATTTTTTGCAGTCGATGTCCTTCAAAAATCCTCTGTGCTCAAGTTGGCGTTCATGTTGAAAAAGAGGTAAGAGCTATTTCACAGCACCTTCAGTTACAATGTTGTTGGATTCAAAACGTTCTGGTTTGTGATATTTGAACTCCAGAAATTGGGGAATTCTTTACGTACGTGGAATAAAAGTTTCTCGTTTGAGACTTCGGCCACTGTGACGATTCAGAGGTTCTGGATAATGGTTTTACACTAAAAAGCGGTTAATTATGGATTCAACATTGATTCTAAGGGAGTTATAATTGCTGCCAAGGACACATTTCACCACAGCAGTTAGTGTTCTCTATATGTTTATGCTGTTTATGTTCTCTAGAATGTAGAGACACAAGATTTACCAATCGAAGATCCTAGAGGAAATATAAAATAAATTAATACCAAGTGTCCAACTTCACGGATAGCTGGAGTTGAAAAGTAGTTATAACAACACATTGAATAAAGCTAAATGTGAATATTATCTTGAAATACCCCTGTTGCTTAATAGCTGCAGGGATATGATTCAATCCTGAAAGGTGGTACGTAGGCTGAATAAAATAGTGGAATCCACTCACCCCATAACTCTGGAGGAACGCCTAAAATTCTATGCAGTGCTTTAAGGGCTACCATCTTGGGCCTTTAGCTGAGAAGGGCACCTTGTCTTGACGGGTTACCCAGTTACATAGTTGCTGAGGGTCAACCCGGATGCATGGATTGAGAGCTGTGTTGTTTTTTTTTAAACAGTACTCCCAGTGTTTGGGGAAATATTAGACTGGGCCTAATACAAAACTAATCTCTCTAATTATAGGGCTCTTTTGAACTCGATGGTAAAACTATTTACAGCAACTCACGCAAGGCTTTGGATTGAAAAACATGAGATCCTTCCTTAAGAACAGGAAGGTTTTCGACCTGAAAATTGTCTCTTTGTCAGAAGCTCTGTGAATACATAGCTATAAAATAATAATTATAAAATATCATGGCAGACTTTTTGGTTATTGTAAACAATGTCCAAGATTAGGTTTTTTTCTGAACTAATACAATAATTTAAACGGGTTGTTGGAGCTCTTCAAAAAATTTGTTTGTCTTGATATTGTATATTTAGGACGTTTCGAAAGACAACGTGGGCTTCTTCAGCATGTAATTTTCTTATAAGAATTTTAGTCAATCCTGGATTCATTAGAATCGTGTCTACTCTTCGCTTTTATTGCATGCTGAAGGTTTTGCATCACAAGGGTATGTTATTTTTGACTTGAAATTCAAGTCCAGGTTTGAGTAGAATGCCGATTTTGAAAAAAAGAGAGCTGTTAAATCTTTCGTTAATCAAACCTGGACTTGAATTTCAAGTCAAAGCATAACATACCCGGCCAATAGGATGTGCAAAACCTTCAGCATGCAATAAAAGATAATTTCGAAAAGACGACGATTTAATGAATCCGAGGATTGACTAAAACTCTTATAAGAAAATACATGCTGAAGAAGCTTATGTCTGGGCGAAACGTCCTAAATATACAATATCAAGACAAACAAATTTTTTGAAAGTCTATCCAACAGACTTTTTGTTCAATTTGGTCAATCCATTCCTCACCAACTACAATAATTTATTTCACACAGTATTGCAATGGATTCAGAACGCTAATGAAAAACTCGGTTTCTTCATTTATACCATTCAGCATCGACTTTATCCGAAGTACCGTAGATACTGGGTATTGAAAATGAATAATTTTAAACTTACGTTATGAAGCTATGGAACTCTTCATCCGACTGATGTCGAATCCTGGACACTATTTCCCCTGTTAACTTTGTCCAGGGTCAACTTATCTTGATGAAGGATGAACACAGCTTCTCCTAATATGTTCGTGGCTAACATGTAAGGAGAAGCTTCTGTCGGAGTGATTGGTTTCATGATAGTGAAGGCCCATAAAACGTTTTATTTAGAAATAACTCTTCGATCAGCAGATCCTTGAAACATGGAAGTGGAGTTTGTACTTCTGGTTAAATTAATTAGACATGTGAATGAAGAGAGTCAATTTCTTTCGTAGCCACAACAAGAAGCCATCCTAGTGTGGTGTAGTGTCGCGTCAGACGTTCATGAAGCAATTCGTGATTGAGTATAAACTAAGAGAAATAGACGCAAGGCTGAATGCTGATAAGGACCGGATCGTCATTTCACGACCGATTCTGGGATCTTTTGTAGAGATAGTTATAATTTGAAATCGATTGCCCCATTGTTTTGAGGAATAATCTACATTCAATAAATTACTGTTTATGCCAATTATCCTCTCCAAATGCATGAATTGTCGTGGATACGATGGATGTTTAAAAAGCAATTATAGTGCATTTAAAAATTAAACAAACAAGAAAGATAGCCATCAAGATATTCGCTTTTTGGTTTTGTTGTAAAACAATGTATCTAGTTTACGTTCCACTCGTTTTTTTTTTTTTTTTTTAAATTTCCGTAATACAATTATTTTTTATTTGTGCTTAATAATGTAATAAATTATGTACTAAGTACTATGAGACTTGTATGAGGGTGGTTGCCCAGCGACAGTCCCTCGCAATATAAATATAAATATTTCAACATTGTAATAATAACAACAATTATTGTAATAAATAAATTGGTTGAAAAATAACAAAACAATAACGGATGTGACGGTATTCAATTAGCGCATTCTTGTAAGCTTAGTGGTTTTCACTTTTTCTTTTGAGGCGCCTGTTTGTTTGCTGTCGTTCACATGATTGTAGCAGTGCTTCAAACGCAGGTGATGAGTGGTGGCTTATGGAGTTTTGCATTTTTGCCCCTGAATGTTTAGTTACCTCCTCTACATTTGGGACGTCAAAGTCCCTATGGATGACTGAGTTCCTAACGTACCAAGGAGCATTTGTTATTGTTCGTAGAACTCGGTTTTGCTGTATTTGAACCCGCCTGATTTGAGATTTGCTGGCCAAACCCCATATTGTACAGCCGTACTGCCATATCGGTCGGATTATTGTAAGATATAATAACCTTTTATAATCTAGCGTGAGAGGTGATGCACTGCCAATCAACGGTTTCATCTGGTGAAGACGGGAACGAAGTCTTTTTACAAGTTCTCCGATGTGGTGATTGTATGTCAGCCTTTGCTCTAGATGAACTCATAAGTATTGAACCGTTTCAGCCTGAGGAATTTCTTGGTTGTCCATCGTGATAGGGTTTGTTTGAAAGCTAGTTTTTAGAGTGTATGTTGTTGTACATGATTTTTCAGTGTTAATTTCAATTCGCCATTTTCGCGTCCAGTGTTCGATTTCGTCGAGGTGGAGTTGAAGGTTGTCACAAGCATCCATTCCTAACAAGTTGCAGGATAATATCGCATGTCAGCAAACATTGCTGAAGTCGTGTTCGGTGAGGTGGGTACATCACTAAAGTACATAAGGTAAAGTATGAGGCCCCATACACTTCCTTGAGGTACAGATGCTGCAATTCTTTTACTTGGGGATTGTGCGTTGTCACACCTGACGTGGAACGATCTGTTGCTTATGAAGGATTGAATGAGGCGGAAATGTGTGTCTGATAGTAACGGTTTTAGTTTAAAAAGTAGACCTGGATGCCATACCCCACTCGTATACTGTTCCTAATGAAATGTGCCGTGTTAGTTCAAGGTACTCCAGGAACCTTCAATTGAAATTTCGGTGCTACATGCGCAGCTGCCTAGCTAAGCTGATTCAACTTCTAAAATAGTGCAGGTGTTTATGCACTGAATACAAATTGAGCTGGTTTGCCACATGAATATGGCCAGCAGGAACTGGTAGCAAGATTGTTCCATTCTTGAACTTGGTTGAGGTGAACAAGAACCGAAAACTCGCAGTCAAACCTCTTACTATTCAGTTACCTCAATAAAAGCTGTCTTGTAAATTTAGATTTTGGTTTACCATTAGCAGTACAACGGAAATTTCTTTTTCATTTCAGTTTAATTTACCATCGATGCATCATAAAGCTGAAAGTGACCCTGATTCTACTGAAATACTCAAAGACTATTGGCAAGTGAGCGACATGTACCATTTTGAGAATATTGGATTTTCGAAGAACATTGATGAATTCAAGTACCTTATATGTGCAGATTGTGAAATAGGCCCTATCGGCTGGCATGATCTCAATACCAAAATGAACTACTTGGCGCTCTCGAGGGTGAAACACTCTGACGTATAATTTTCTTGAACTATGTATCTTGATGTTACGGATTTTTTTTCGTGTAACCGTACAATTATTGTTTATCTACCTATTTTTATTAAAATAATAACTGTTTTGAAGTGTGTTGTGGTCTAATCAAGTTGGTCCTAAGTCCTATTTCGAGATGAGTAGTGTTTTAGGTAGGTATATTTTCAGCCATTTAACCTTTTTGTTGCGGGAATAATTTATCAAGTTTGTGCATGAGATGAATAGTGTAACGTGTGACGGATATGGTCAGTTCCCCCTTCCCAATTTTTGAATACGCCGCATCCGGAGGTTTATCGCACGCCTTCCAGCCTTAGAGCCCTTGGAAGGGGCAACTTCCTCATGTCACATGTTAGCATGAGTGTGAATATGATCCACAGACCCTTATACTGGACTGACGCCCCACTCCTCTAGCATTGCGTACCCTTGCTTGCCCTCTCGAATAGCCCCTACCCCACGGGTGAAATGCCTTTAAAATATTGCTCAGAACTACCAATCGTCTTCGTAGATCAGGTAATAGGATTTTTTAGATGTTGAAATTTGGCAAACATTAACATTGGAATATATTATTAGAGAGGTCCAGAGATGGTTTGGGATGGGGGGCGGGGGGAGGGGTTCAGACCTCAATTGACTAATCATTGGAAGATAAAATTCAACCCTAAAATATCAAAGGGATCACTTACTTCCTGAACTTCCACGAACCATAGCTGACCCTGAGTGTCAAGCAGGTTCTAGTAGCTGGGCATATGCAGTACCTAAGTGTCTACCTCGAAAAACATTTGACCTGCAAACACATTCCCAAAGTGCATCTACGATGCCATGAATGTGCTCTTTACATCGTCTTGTCGGATATTCACCACTTCAACTATCCACAAATCGCCGAAGATCAGAGTTGGTAACTCTCTATACAAAGCATCCAGTCTTTGGAGCAATGTGGAGAAGATAGATGTTGAGACAACGTAAGGTACTTCCACGCCAAGTACAGAGGGGTACATTAAAATACCTCATCCTTTTTTGTTAGCACTGTGTTACATTGTGAAGTGGCAACTGATGCACTAATTTTGGTATGCACTACACCTGCAAGATAAGAATGCTGACGCAGCGCTGCAGTACTATATATACGCCATACCCCCTCAGTCAGTCAGTCAGTAATATATATATTGGGGTTCAGATGGAGATGGGTGACGATGAAATAAAGACGAAGATATTTTCATGTTCTAGAATAAATACATTCAAGTAAGATATAAGTTGCCTCTATGACAATGTCCTCGTGTGACAATAGTAAGAATGTTACTAAGGATAATAAAATCATAACTTAGTTAATATGGAAAGAAGAGAGGTGTACGCATTCTCACCAGGTACCTACACTGTTGTTCAAGTCCAGCAGCTAATTAATCGCTAAGTATGTTACTTACTTATCAGAATACACAGATATAAATAGGTTTTGTAGCTTCAAAACTTGATTGAATACTGTCTAATTTTCCTTTCCTACATCTTTCTTCCACATGTTCTTTTCGTAATCCCATTTGGAACTGATTCCATCTACAGGATCAATTTGCAGTGCCAAAATTCTCCGAAGTTGCGCTTGCTGGCTCTCCAGTGATAATGTTTTAGGTTTCGGATCTTGGGCTGTAAGAACGTGACGATATAAATATAATATTCAATTGTGGCGCTGAGTTATGAATTGTTACACAAAGGTTTAATATGTATTTAGGTCTTAGATATCTCTTCCACGTATTAATGATTAAACGTAGTATATGTACAGCGACCATAATTTTGAAAAAGAAAAGGAGGACCATATAAGAAGTGTAACACAAATTTTATCAACCAGTATTAAATATTGGTAAATAAATGTTATTCAGAAAAAAATAAATATATGTTCGATATAGGAGCTTTCAAACTAAATTATGCATATAATATTAATATTACTCTCTCAGCTTCCGAATCAGGTACGTAACACAGGTAAATATCATTGTTACACAAATAAACGTCATTACCATATTGTAACTTAGGAATTGCAACAAGTTGAACAAATTGTGAAAATAATATGAAACCAGAATCGTCATTTTTTAAACCAATCATATTCGGCAGAACCGTGGATGGCTTTAAGCAGATGTTCGTGGTTCATCAAAAAATCAAACATTTGTAAGCAACTTTCATCAAAATTGTGGCAAATTTGTATTACCTCCTTCAGGGAGTCAACACTTAATTGGTTTTTTTTCTGCACTCCAATAGTTATTAATTACTGAAAATAAGCGTCCAATGGGTGCACTTGTTGCTGGTAAGCTAAATACAAATTCACACACAATCTTTGTGTTGGGCAGAAACACATGGTAGGAGCGCATGTGATTGAAAATTTCACTCCAACGCGTTTCTGAGGCTGCTTTAAGCTCGTTCCATTTGCCAATCTTCTCCTCCGATATGTAGTTTTTAACAAGGGATATCTCGCCAAACATCGCATCTGTGTTAATTTTAGCAGATGATCGGGCAAAGATGTCAGAAAAAGCTTCACATGACGCTTCATTCCATGAAAATGTTTTTTTGAGCAGAATCCATGAAAATAGGGCAAGATCCTGAATATTTGCGTTCCACTTCCGTAGGTAACTTTCACAAAAAGACGTGTGTATGAACCCACAACCTATTAAAGTAGGACCTTGGGAGTACCATTTCAAAAAAGGAGGACCTTACCTTCGTTTTCATGGGATCAAAAATATGGGAGGACAAAAACACAAAAATTAGGACCTGTACTCTCAAAAGGAGTACCTATGGTCACCGTAAGTATATGGCACATAATCTAAATGTAACTAGGTACATAGACCACCCTTTCCATGCACAGGTACAAATGTTAAAAGTGCCAGATAAAGCTAAAGGATACCAAAAAATCGAGACTCAATGTGATTACCTCTCCCCCCATCTTATGCAAGTGAGCCGATACTAGTTACTCTAATGTATTCAAAGTGAGAGCCAGAACTTGAACTGCCCCATCAGGTGTGTAGGGGGATAAATTTGTGAATAGTGGAGGGTATAATAATTGCTAGAGGGTACTTACATCGGATATACTCCACTAACAAGTATAACCAAATCCCAGCAGAGACACCGATCAAGCCAAACCCAATCGTGGATTTCCACTGTCCAGTAGGCGCGTTCATCTCGGCAAAAGTTTGACAGTAATTTATACGGTACAATCGCTTCTTTTCTTCTAATGTAAGCTTTTTCCAATCGCCTTTCGCTTTTTCTTCGAGATCCTAAAAGCAAAGATCGTTAGGTAATTGTTAAATGGTGATGCTGTTTACTTCTAATTGCAGTTGCTTTCATGAAGTAGAGGAACTATCTACATCTATATTTGGGTACGACCCTGGACACAAAGTTGAAATGGAAGGAACACGTAAAGAAAAAAAAGCAAGAGCTGCAAATCAAATTTCGCAAGATTTATTGGATTGTGGGGCGATACTCGCAACTCAGCGTTTATAACAAAATTCTTCTGTATAAGACATTGATAATGCCTATTTGGACTTATGGCATCCAACTATGGGGCTGCACAGCAAAATCTAACACGCAAATGATTCAAACTTTCCAAAAGAAAGTACTGTGCAGTAAACGCTCCCTGGTACATCAGAAATGACGACCTCCATAAAGATCTCAGAGAGGAAACCGTAAGAGATGGAAAAAATTAGCGTTGAACAGCGGCTTCACGCTCTATAATTTGGAAGCCATTCATCTTCTTGACAACTCTAGTACTATTCGGCGCCTGGAGAGGACCAAACCCTTGTTGGGAATCGATGTGATCGTGTACGTGTTAGTTAGTCATCATCAGTAATTAAACTAAATAACTTGTTTACTTACTGTATACATTCATGATGTAACTAGTTGTTATGTTCAATATATAATATATAATAAATATATAAATATACGCTTAAAAAAATATATATATTAACTCATTTGATTATAAATAAATTTGTTACCTTGTCCTCCGGAGTGAGTTCTCTAAATTTGATTGCTGGAAAAGGGAATGCTACGTGATCCACGTACTCAGGTTTGCCGTTCATACCGAATCCTACCACTTGTCTATTTCCAATTTTGTTGAGCCGGTGGATTTTTCCCACATCAGACGTTGAGCTAGCTGTTCTTCTAGCTATCACCGTTCCCAGGTTTTGAGCCGTCTTGATGAGCATCTTGGAACCTGCATTAAAAATCAGTTGTTACCGTTATACGTGCATCAAGTTAATGCAATTTTCAGGGAATGTGCAGGATAGTCCTGTATGGGTTTCATTGCTTACAAATTAATACTTCAGCCCGTGCACAAATGTAAAATCTAGCAACCATAATTTTCTCACTTCCTACATTTGACTTTCATTACGATAGTACGAGATGATGAGAATGTGAAATCATCGTAACTTGTTTTATCTACACCTGGTTTTCTTTGGAGTTTAATGGGGTATTCGGAGAGTGTGTGGATTATACTGTTTCATCACTAAAAACGCTGCAAATTCTTTCACTGGGGTTTATTATTAAATTGGCTTGCGTTCATGATTTGAATCTGTACTAAGCTTTGGAGTGTGCGTGTTTCACAGGTGATAGAGCGATTATAGAATTTCAGGAGATATGCGTAGAGCACGTAAATCTGTTCTCAACCAAAATACATATTTGGATTGATCAGTTGATCATATTTGTGTGCCTCCTGAAATACAATAATCGCTCTATCACCTGTGATACACACACACTCCAAAGCTTAGTAGAAATTCAAATCATGAACGCAAGCCAATTGAAAGAATTTGCACCCTTTTTCTAAAATGGTTATCAGAATACTTCAACCCGTGTATCGGCTATAAACCCTTATAGGAGTTCACTCCAGTATCCTCGTTCACTACATCACTAGGTTATTGCAATCAAAACAAAAACAATAATAAACAAAAATAACGCAAATATTGTCACCATAAATCGGGCCATACATCGGGCATGATTTGAGCTACGGACCTGGGGAGGGGCTCATTCGATTCCTCATGGAAAGTTCTTCAAAAAAAGTCCAAATTTAGGCCGCCTTGACTTTTTTTGAGGTTTTTAGGGATTTTACAAAACTTTGACAACCCTTAAAGGGCACTTTAAATTAAGTGAGAGTGCTGACTAAAGAATTGGGGCGTTGTCGGACCAATCTGGATTTTTCCTGAAAATTTCAGACTTTTAGCCGTTTGGGAGAAATTGTGCGTACGGCGGACGGACGGAAAATTTTTTATTGCAGATTCGGATTCTACACCCTCTGAAACGTAAACCATGAAATTTTCAGGGGGGGGTTAAAATTTTTTTTCAAGAGCGATTACAATGGTTTATTATTGAATAATAAACCAAAATCAATACTTCACTCTGCGCATTCGCCAAGGTGAAATTCATTAACCTTCGTTTTCTCATAGTATATTCGTCCGAACGCGCTCGAATTCGGAGAATAGATGAGATATAACATGTCGATTGCTCCATATGATATTTGTCATGTTTGTATCAGCAGTTGCCGCGTATGAGCAAACAAAAAATTTTGTAACTAGCATCAATTCTAAAGTTTCAAGCGATTCCGATGGTATTTTAGTTGAACAGACTTTAGGGTGTTGGTGGTCCCCTACGTACTTCATCGCTCATATTTACGAAAGGAGTACACCAACCATTATTTTCCCATTGCTTAATTAACCGATTTTCACATTTGACGCTCCATCTTAATTTGCTATTGCCCTCATCCAAAGGAACTCGCTATAGAATCTTATAACATCACTTGAAATAGTTCATTGAAGTACGTACTATGCGCTCTTCTTATATGCAAAGAGACTTGTAAAGTTTACCCACGTGTTTTATTCGAATTCACTTAGCATGTTGAGTGTAGTGTAGTTTGTTTTCGTGTAGGTACCTCTTACGTTTGTTTACCGATGCCTGTAAATTTGTTCTGTCAATACAGAAATCGTTATCTCACTCTTCTTAGATTGATATGTTGTTTAGATAATGTACCTAAGGCTAGGTACAAGAACTATATTGTGATCTTCGAAGAAGAGCTTTCTGATTCAGAAATAATAAATCTTGGTGTTTTAATTTGCAGTAGTCTAACATTTTATTTTATTTGACGCATTGCGAAACGTATACCAGCGAATTTTGAGGGGTTCAGGTTTTTTCGTCAATTTCAAAGGCTCACCAACACAATTATGTGACTCCAATACTTTTGGCTGATTCTGAAAACCCGTGGAAAATTATTTTTCCTGAACTGAATTTAGACAATCTTCCCAGATGAATGACATTAAAACGGCTCAACTCACACAAATAGTTCTGATAGCGTTGGATTCATTATAAAAAGTTATTTCAAGCACTTTGCATCACGTCCCACTTCGATTTGAAAAGTTGTACAACTACGATCCTTTGTTCTTTAACAAACGTGTTTTTCAATCGTCGTATATAAGCAAGAAGAAAACGAAGTTGCGCGAGGACTAGTATCGACAGGAACCTTTTCTGGAACTTGGTGATCACACCGGAGCAATCCGTATCAAATTCGGTTTAGCGGTTTGGCCGTCTACAGAAACTTAGGGATTTATATTTATAAGAAGATAGTGAGCCAAAATTGTCCCGTTGGCCGTGGGAAATTTTTTCCAAGGCTACTACTTGAGTAAAAAATAACATAGCGGCCAAAAATTTCCTGAATCTTCGGCCCCCCGAAGACTATATACAGGGTGTCCCAGGAGTTATGCGCAATCCTACTCCTACGTGTTCTACAACCCATTTCCGAACAAAAATGACTCTTAGCTTTCCCAGAGGCTTCGTTTTCGAGTTATTTGCGATTTAAGATTTTCTTCGTGTTTTCGATCTTATGTCTTTAAAACTGTCAGAACTCCCTCAATTTTGGAGATAGCTCACCTTTGATGACACCGTTGGAAAGAGCGTTATATTTTCTATCTATTTGACGTCAGAAAACACTTTTTAAATTGCATTAAAGATGTGCGATTGCCGCGCGAAATGGCAGTTTTGTAGAAATCTTGAAATCGCCTCTTTTTCATCTCGCCTAGAAACCCAGGCCTGCAGGCGTGGTAAAACGTGCGCCAAAATGTTAAAAAAAATATGTTTAGTCAAGGAAATGGTGTTCAACTGCAAAAAAACGTGTGTTTCCTGTTAAAATTGAGGTTGTTTCAAAAGTCTCTATGCATATCTCCTGAAATTCAATAATCACTCTGTCACCTGTGAAACACGCACACTCCAAAGCTTAGCAGAAATTCAAATCATGAACGCAAGCCAGTTGAATAATGAACCCCAGTGAAAGAATTTGCAGCGTTTTTGTAGAGTTGTAGAACACGTAAGAGTCGGCTTGTGCATAACTCCTGGGACACCCTGTATAACTATAAAAGACCTAATTTTTGAAAACTGGGAAAGCTACGGATGAGGCATTGTCTTGGTCAGGGGCACGGATATGCAATGACCCGCACGACCCCCCGGTCTTGAAGGAGGGGTTGCTTTGTGCGCCGTGTACACAACCACCGTACACAAAAATGTATACGGGGTGTCCCAGGAATTATACACAATCCGACTCCTACTTGTTCTACAACTCATTTCCGAACAAAAATGACTCTTAGCAATGTTTTGCCAGAGGCCTCGTTTCCGAGCTATTCGCGATTTATGATTTTTTTTCGTGTTTTTCGATGTGGCATGTGGTAGGGAATGAAGTACGAAAAAAGAAATTCTTAGAAGTGAAATGACTCGGAAACGACACCATATACATACAGCTGTATATATATAATAAATACGCGGTAACTATTTACTGTAAATATTCCTGGATATCCAAGTTCATCTCTCTTACCTTAAAAACGCAAAATCGATGGTCTTGTGAAGGTTCAATACCAGTCAGTGGTTAAGTTGTAAATCATCTGTTTTACGACTCAACTCGTGACTGGCCTTTTCGACGGAACTTGACGTCATGTAGACAAATATACATCGACCCTTCAAGCTTGGTTAGTTAAATGATTAATAATACATTATTAATACAATCACTGGGTATCTGATAATCTTCCCGAGTGACCACACAGTATGTTTATTACGAGAAACAGCGAATTCTTAAGAATTATGAGATGAGTAATTCATCTAAAAAGAAGCTCGGTATCGAGGAATCCCTATAGATCGAATATTAATGTGAAGTAAACTATGAAATTTAATATTCGTATAAATTACAGTGACATAAAACACTGAAATCAAAAATTTAAAATCGAGAGTCTGTTTTCATTACAATTTTTGATAACCAGTGAATTGTAATCAATACAATTGATGAACAGATTCTGAAATTCGCGATTTATTTCTACAATCGGCATTCACCAATTACTCATTCTGATTAATATGAGTGGATTAGTCTAATACCAACTTAGCAAATATATTTTTGACCTTCTCTTATCCTTGACGTTTTTGCGATCACGTAGATACCTTCCTACATCCACCATTCGCAAAACCCTGTAATTTTAATACAGCTCGCTCCTTAAATGTTCAACACTATTTATATATTACCGTGCATTCTTCAAAATTACTCCGTCGATTGGATTCATATTCAGGTTGAAATAATTTTATGTTGTTATGTAAATTCAAATGAATGTCTCATAATCCTTGAAGCGGAACTACTTTATGGAGATATGTGCAAGTATAGCATATACCATAGCATATAGCAAGTATAGTATATACCTACTAATTAAATACCATACAAGGTGTTACTACTTTGGTCTCTCAGCTTCAATCGACAGATTTATTCAAGTTCATTTATATAATTCCACATTCAAGATCTTGAGCGAATTTATTATTTTCAATCGTTTTTCCTGAAAATATATTGAATTTACGTAAACTGGAAATTGAATTATTTGACAGACCAATTCCGTCGGCACGAATGAGAAAATTCCTTACCTTTTAGTCGCACAGATGCTAGAAGACTGGAGGATTTTGTGTAATTCGAAGTTCCCGCATGCGCTTCCGCCGACTGACTGAAGGGCTTAGGCGGAAAAATAGTCTCCGTTCTCCATGAAGCGGTTATCTTGTTTACATTCACTCCAAGATAAATATCGCAACACGATGTTAACGATTCAATACAGGAATTTAATGCTATTTATAAGTCCTTGGGTTAGAAGGGTGTTTCTGGTTGGTATGATCAGAACTTTTTCTTACGGATTCCTATCAGGAGTATATAGGTGAAGCAATGTCGATAGACTGGAAAACAATTCTTAGGAACTATTTTGAGGTTCTCAAAGCCAAACCATTAAGATTTTCGTTTATTATATTCAATAATGGAGCAACGTTTCAAGGCAAAACAAAAACGTTTTGTCCACCTGGAAACACACAAGAGGAACAACATTTAGGCATAACAATTTCAGGGCCCGGGAACGGGCCCGCTCTAGCAAAATTCATTTTTTTTAATTTTAAAGAATAAAGCGGAACTAACGATACACAGAAAAATGCCGTAATGTAGCATCAAGTTTATAAACATCAACGGTAATGTAGATTCATTGATCAATCATCTTTTGGTTTTATTTATAACCAGGTGGGGAAGGGTGTAAAGTAGCTAAGGTGACAGAGTTGCGAAGGTGCGTACTAGGGATGGGACATCGACATCGATATTATCAAAATATCGATGTTTTGCTTCGAAAAAACGATGTTTTGCCATCGATGCCACATGTTCGATAATATCAATATATCGGTGTGTTGGCTCCGATGACATCGGTTTGGTTTACTCTTCGGTTTGGTTTTCTCTTTGGTTCAAAGAAACAATTCCATCTAGTCTGCTTGCTACCTAACGAGGAAAAAGAGAAATATTAAAAATTCTTTCAACTGCCGTAGTATTAGCGAATTTTCGAAAAAAAAGAAACTACTTATTGTTCTCGGACTAAAATGTTCGCATCAAGATCCGTTTTAAAGCATTCTAAGTCCACTGTCGGACACCAAAAACACATTCCAGACAATAACTCGCGATAAAATTAAGATTAAAACTCAAATTTGCACAAAAATCTACCTAAGGCTCTCAAAAGGCTATGTTTGAAGATGAGCACAACCGCTTCACTCTAAGGGGAGATTTGGGGCATTTCAAATGGGGGAAAGTTAGCCGAAAACCCCCAAGCAGGTGACTCCCTTTTATAAAGGTTTTTTCACGCTGAACACGATGGTGAAATCAGATTGGAAATATTTCAATCCGTTCAAAAAAGAGCAGTTTGAAGATGATAAAACAAGGTAGATTGGCAAAATTCGCCAAAAAAATGAAAATTCTTCAGCTTTCAAAAATTTTGAAAATAGAATGAGAAAATAAAATTGTCGGTTTTTGCGTAATTTTTCCTCCTGCAAAACGAGTTACTTTGAAAATACTAGAAGTCTCGAGTTCGTGAACTTTAACGTAAACTTTACGACGTAAAGGTAGGTTAAATTGTTATATTATATTATGTATTTTTAGTTATTTAATCTTAGCGTATTGCGTATTGTATGATGACCGTTGAAGAAGTGCACGCTTCGTCCAAAAAAAAAAAAAAAAAAAAAACCTTATGGGGAGGGGCCCCGAAAAAATATTTGCGGGGGGGCCCCGCTGAAAAACGTTACGCCACTGTGCTCAAAGTACGTTTTACCGGAAATATTTTAACTAGTATTTTTTTTAGAATTAGTTACTGGATGTTAGTGCGTTTACAAGTGGGACTAACTTTGAGATAGCCTGTACGAATCAAGTGCTCAAAGTTTGTCCCAAACCTTCTCTCATTGTCATGGGTTTGAAGGAAATCATCGTAGCTCTCTCAAATGAGGGCATTTTTTTGCAATTCAAAGTTTTTTCAGCGTTGGTAACCCTGCCCTTTGAGGAAACACCATGCTTCCGCCATTCCTATACAGTTGGGGCTCAAAAATGAAGTTAACCGTTTGTAAAACAGGTGTGTACGTTTCATACTTCTCATTTTTATAGGTTTTAAAATCAATCTCTTATTGATTCGTTTAGCATTCATTTTGGGATAGAGATGTAAAAACTCTATTTAATGCAAGTTTCAATTTCTATAAGTGTTCATTAGACTTCTAATTGCAGGAGGTTAGTGTTGATTTCTCATTGTCGTGGCGATTTTAAACTTCATTGTTGTGGCTACACAAAAGCCGTCATGGCTGTTTGAAACAATTTTTTTTCAAGTTTGGTATTTGATACTAAATAAATACTAATATTAAAATGCTATACTTGTTCTAGCACAAAGTTAGGAAAAACTGAAATCAGATATCTGTCTCATTCAACCTTACCTACACATCGTTTACGTAATTCTATCGTTATTTGGTAGACAAAGCTCATTGTCATGGATACATGCCATTGTCGTAACCTATAAAATTTTAAAACCTGAATTTTGAGGAAACGAACGAAAATCATGCGTGCTTGTACATCACCATACCATTAGAGTAACATCTAGATTGTATAAGAAAAAAATCATAAATTTAGGAGAACAAATTTTTTTAGTCAGAATCAAAACCTCGATTCTGTTAAATGAGAATCACCCTTAAGCAGTATTTAAATATTGAGTGGGATAGAGCCATGTCATCGTCAATCTAAATACTAATTGAAGAAATACCCTATCTATTTAACCGTAGAGAAACGAGGCGAGTCGTAACCTTAAGAATGGACGATTGTGTGAACTTGATTAATTTAAATTCCATTGCAAGATCTCTTTTCCCAAAGTAAAACTAAATTCACTGCCCTTTTCCCTGAAAAATGGATACGTAATACGTTGGGCAAATCAGGTAGGTACCTGTTATATATAATTAGATTACACAAATGGACATTTAATATCTTATTTCTTTAAAATTGACATGGACTTTGAGATTACCACAGCTGCCTTGGAATCTCCTCCTCACATTCCTACGCCATTGTTCTGGTAAGTTGAACTCCATGCTGACGCACTCGTTAACTATCCATTTTTAAGCAGGTGGAAATAAAGGAATGTTATTTGTTACATACCTGCTGTAAAACACCACTCCAGTACTCTTATCTGAGATAGCTGTGGAAGTTCAAGAGACCCACTACTATCTCAAGTATGTAAAGATGTCCGAACTACGTATCCTCTTCAAGTATCACGTCCCTTGTAGAATCTTTTATCCGATTTTCACTCGGATTTATTTCACATAAAAGTTGTTTATTTTACAGTGACCAAGTAGTGCCTATTTTGGGACACGAAGCCCGCAATGGTTCCTTTTATAAGTACAGTCTGATAAAGAAATCAGCCAAGTTTTGTAGGTATACTAGGTATTACATTTGAAGTAGAGTGCTAAGGTAGTCGAGTGACGTAACAATGACTATTTTTATTCATTAGTACATTTTTACAATTTACGAAACACAACTGCAAAGCGATATATCAACATAATATGTGATGATCATAATTATCCCAAAACTGGAATTTATTCTCACTTCCACCTTCAAAAACTCACTTACCGTTGGGATTGTCTTGTACCGTAAGGTTCGACACACTGAACTAAACTTAGCACGTTTGGGATCATCACCTCCTGGCATGTTAAATACTCGTTTTAGAGTAAGACGATAATTTGATACAACGCCGATTGAAGTCTGCGGCTTAACCCCTTGGGAACCAATATATTTGTCTGCCTTTTCGTCTCGGTATCAATGTTTAAATGTTATCAATTGAACTGTAATAATTGTTCGTGGATCTCTTTCATTCGTCTATATAGGGTGTTCTACAGCTTCTGCCGTTTTGGGCATTGTAATAGGGACATTAAGCTTAATGCGAAGATTTCGTTCGAAAGTTGCATTAAGCTTAATGTACGATCTAACTTCGATAGTTAGATGAATCAACCAGCTATTTTTCCCATACATTAATTTTAGCCACTTCTTAAAAATGAGCTCATTTTTCGGCAGTGATTTTTACTTGAGCATAGAAACTCAATTACAAACAAAGCGGGACAGTAGACCTCTATGGTTCTACAGCCAGATCATTTAAATTATAGTTTTACACATCTAAGTACCGAAGATGAAAAATTGCCTATGCAACCTACAAATATGGGATTCTACCTCAGAGGAGGGGAGCTGGTAAACAGAGATGAAAGCTACGGCTGGGGGGGCTAAGAAGGGTTTACGTGAGCGCATTCCGTGTTCATAAACGGTACTTATTAAGCCTAACCAACTCCCTGGAAAAATCTGTAGATTCAACCCGAGCACCAGAGAGGCTGGTGCTTACCAAAGTGGCAGGTACACGAATGACCCCCTCGGGCAGACGGAAAAGTGGTGATGCCGGGATAACAAAGGGCGGAAGGAGCCCACCCGAAGGTTAGTTGAAGGAATTGTTAAGGGGGGGTGGGGGGAACTGTCGGGTCGGTACGGTCGCTAAGAACTAGATTGTACTCCTGTTAATAATTTAAATTATAAAAATATTTTAAAGATTTCATTCCAGGAAATTTCGAATGCACCTGTTACAATACAAGCATTTCTTTTCGATCAATGTTCGATCATTTGTAGGTATCTATTGGGCAAGCTCTGAAAAAGATTTGTTTCAGGCTTTCTTCAATCTTTTCAGGGTGGTGGGAAATTAAAGTTATTGAACGGTACAGTATCTTTGGTTACTGGGGGCAACTTGATGTGAAACTTCAACTGTGAAAGATGTGTAATTAATCATTTTTCATACAAAAACCTAAAAAATACTTTGTTTATCCCATCTAATATCGGTGCTTAAAAAACTTCTTATTGAGCATGTATGGTATTCACCCATTCATGAACCAATGTATACGGCGACTTCAGTGTTAGGTAGGTACTGCGCTTGAAATCAATTGGAAACAACACACTTAGAGGGGGTTAAGATTTCATTGTTGATTCACCAGGTCAGGGTATTTGGTGGTCGTAGGGCATGAGTAATTCTGCATTTTTCAAGTATACAATAAAAATCACTAAGAACTCACTGTTGGATGCCACAATTTTAGTTAGTGCATCTAGCTGATAGTTTTCGACCACAACTGTCCGAAACAAAAGTAGGAAACTGTGAATCTACCACACCGATTTTTATCCTGACGGTAAAACGTTTGACAAGAGTTTGCAAACTCCATTGTTAACTATTTAATTGCTACTATACACAAATATTTACAATTCCAATAACAAAACTAGGAGCTTCAATTTGTTTAGTACTCGTAAACAATATAATAGGATACATTCCGTTGTGATTATAGTTCAGAATCATTGCCTGTATGTTTAGTTTTCAATCCATTTTTCTTGACCAGCAGTTCACTGTACTTCTCTCTGACAGATGACATTTCAAGTTGAACGTTTGCGAGATCAATTGAAGTTTCTATTGCTTTGTTGAAACTTGATTGAGCGAGCCGCATGTTTTGAGGTACCAACAAGCCAAACCATTTCAGGGGATCCTGCATAACCTCTTTCTTTTTAGGACTACTTTTCTGTTCGTCTTTAACATCTTCGGTCGAATTATCGTCTGAAAATAAAATCGAAAACATCAAGATTTTCAAATGTGTCATTACTATTATTAATATAGCTTGGATCATACTGGTGAAGAGAATACGCTGCCCTTTCTATCACATGGGCTCATTATTTTCTTAACAATGTGTGACTGCTCGTGTCATTGGGAAATTCAGAAACAGCATCTTTTCGCTATGGGAGAATTTTGACGCATTTGAAACCTATCCCAGTCGATTTAGAGTCCAAAATTGGAGGAAAACACCCCATTCGCGTTTGATGATAGAAACCTCTGCAAGCCACATTTTTGATTACACAGACGATGTGGTTCTCATTTCTCAAAGACGTAAAGACATGGCTAGTAAGATTAATGACCTGTGCAAGCTCAGTGAGCCAGCAGGACTCAAAATTAATGCGTCAAAGACCAAAGCCCTGAGAATTAATGTCCCTCGTCCCACTGACTTCACCATTGGAAATAATCAAATTGAAGAGGTCGAAGTGTTTCCTTATTTGGGTAGTCAAGTGACCGCAGATGGGTCGTGCTCCTTGATGTTAAAGCAAGGTTGAACAAGGCAAGGGGAGCTTTCGTTTCAGTCCAACCAGTGTGGCGTTCATTCCAGTTGCGTCTGAGAACGAAACGACGGATCCTTGAGTCCAACGTAAAGCCTGTCCTTCTCTACGGGTGTGAGACCTGGTTGGTGTCCGCTCAAATTAGCAATAAGCTCCAAGCTTTTATGAATAGATGCCTGAGATCAATCTTGCGAGTATGGTGGCCAGATAACTGGATAACCAACGAAGAGCTGCAAGAAAGATGTTCCCAAAAGCCCATATCAGAGTGCATCAGGGAAAGAAAGTGGAGATGGATAGGGCACACTTTGCGAAAAAATGTTCATGAAATCCCGAGACAAGCACTGGATTGGAATACCCAAGGATCCCGCCGCCGTGGAAGACCGAGAGGTACATGGCGCAGGAGCACCCTGGCTGAGGTTCAATGTGTGGACCAATCGTTAACCTGGAAGCAGGTAAAAGGAATAGCTGCCAACTGGACCCGGTGGAAAACTTACACTTTGGCACTATGTACCCGTGACCCGGTGCAATAGCAATAAATAATAGAAACTGCGTCAAAAACCAGTCTCTGGAGCAAAAGGGGTTTTCTCCACAGACACCTTGGGAGCAAAACCAGCTTTCTCCATGGAGCTAATCAGATCCACTGAGATTGCTCCAGTAGATGTAACCTTCAGTGAAGGTTACATTCTAACCTTCAGTCTTGTACCACTGCTCTCAAGTCTACTACTACTAAAGGCACTAAAGGATGTGACACATATTTCCTTGACGCATCCCATCGCATCAGAAAAAAAGAAAGACGTAAGAAAACTGCTCGCACTGATCTTCAGAAGCAACTGGGCTTTTGGTCAAGAAGAATTTTTCACCTTTTATAAAAAACTTTTAGGAGTGACCCAACCGGAAGTAGAGGAGGAAATTGATGAGGAATGCGATTGTTTGACTCCTGAAGTTTCTGTTAAAATTTAAAATTGGAATTTCACAAATAATTTGAAAAAAATGAAAGAATTTGAAATTTTTGATTGTTTTACGCTGAGATGTACCTAAGTCAACTAAGTCAAATAAAAACGGATAACACTCTACGACGGTTGGTTCATCACATCAAAATATGATGATTACAAAATTTCGAAGTAGCTTGAATCAGTTTAAATCGTTTTTGGATATTAATTCATTTTTATTGTTAATTGTCAAATATTTTAACAGTGGCTTATGCATATGATCAATTTTTAAATGATTACTTTTTTTGATAACTTTTTTTTAGATGTAAACCTAAAACTCCAACTAAAAGTAAGACAGGTTTCTATCGCAATTACATGAGTAGGAAAACGTTTTTCTTGTTTTCCCAAAAGTTTGGGAAATGTGAGAAAATCCCTTTTGCGTGCCACCTCCTCATGAGTATGTGTGTTGTAAATGGTAGTCTCTTTGCTTGAAAGGAAGCAAAAAGTCAGTAGAATGAAATGTTTGTTCATGTACCCATGGATCATAAACATTTGCACAAAATACTTCGGACTATCAAATGTGCCCTCCATTTATAATGTCGAGCAACGAGTGGCAGCGAGAAGGTTCTTTTGGGAAGAAAATACAATGATCCCATTTTCTTTGTCCTTATGAAGAATAAATTCGTCGCCACGACTTGTCTTGATATCTAATTCTCCCAACTTTTCACACAAGTTGTCTCAATTTTATGGCAATGGGTCAATTCTCTTACGTCTAACTTTCTAACCGGTTATCCAAAGTTCGAATGGGTCCACATTAAGCGCTATTTAATTTCTGATCTGCCCAGGTGTAAACGCTACACGTACCAAAACAAACGTTCACTATCGCTAGCTCAATTCCAATCCTCCGGGCGTGGAAAGGGAGCTGACCTAATTTTGCATCCTCTGCCCCAAAACGGCACCATCCCAAGTTAACTAGCGTATGTGAAATCGTAAACGAATCCAAACGGTTCAATACAGCAAATGCGAGGAAGAATAGTTCCATTGACCTGGGTGAGGTCGGCACTACTGAAAAATTCTGGGCACAGATTTTTTGGACGTGGACTGTGTCAAAAAACTCGCTTTCAAAATGTCGGTAATGTAGTGAGAGAATTTCCGTTTAAAACATGGTGAAGAGTAAGCTGGGAAATTGAAGATTTTTTGTGTTGCGGAGGCACTGGATTGACTGAAGTGACCCGGTTAATTCATGGGGGTTTTCACACCTACTTCTTGGCAACAATGTCCATACAGCCCTGGAAATGAAAACCAGCAATAGTGCAAAGAATTCGTTTCGTTTCCTCATAAAGATTCTGCGAAGAACTGCTGTATGAGAATCAGATCTCTCCTTTCTCTAGAGCTCAACGAATGAGACGCTGAAAATCTGCTTCCAGTAGGGAAGTAGGCTCACGAAATTCCGGCTTTAAGCTAATATTGCTCAAATCATCAACAAATGAAATTGAGACGAGAGGAGTCTAATGTCTTCAAAGCACTCTTTCTGGCTCTCAAAAACTTGTGAGTACAGCTCCTGAGGAGGGATGGGTTGAGAACCAAGGGCGGTCCTAAGGGGGGTCAAATTTTTAATTTTATGGTTTATAAGCTTATTTTGCAAACACACTTTTTTCTTCCTCTGATAAATATTGTACGGGGAAAAATGTTAAGTGAAGTGATTAAATATGAATTAAACTGAGTCTAGGTAAGGACTTGGCTTTGGTTTGATAAAAAAAAGTATTACATTTTCTAACAATGACCCCCCCCCCCCCCAAATGTGAGCCTAGGACCGCCCTTGTTTAGAACCACTAATTTAGATCACAACATGTCAAAATGAAAACAAGTGAAGACTTAAATATTAATAACTATTTAATACCTTTATCATTTATGTTACTACTCTTCTTCCCTTTTCTCCTTTTCAGTCCATTATCTTGAAGATCGTCGTCACAAGTAGTTTTAGGGCTTTCTTCAACCGGGCTGAGCGACATCTTGGATAATTCAAGTTTCAAATCATTAACGTCACCATCACTTCCCAAGACTTTGGTCTGAGCATTCAATTCAGACTCTTCAGTTGGCAGTTGCAGAACTGACACACTTTTGTTTCCCATAATGTACCTTGACTTCGCCAAGTGAAGACTTCCTGTAAGCAAAGTTAATAGGAAATCATAAGTTAAGTGAGTAAGTTAGCTTCTGAGTTTTTTCTGGACTCAGTGAAATGAAAGTAACGATTAACCCATTCTAGGCTGGCGTAACATATATGTCACAGCTGCAGGATTGCGCATGTCGCGTCCTGTGGGCCGCGCTGTTACTTCAGACTCCTGTTTGAATATGAATTTTCTTTCTGGGGGTATTTTCCTCGAAGTTCGTTCCAGTTTCAGCTCGTTTGAGCGATTGAAAACATCTCTCTGCGATTTTCAATTTGATGCGCTCGGTGAATCCTCCAAAATATGGACCAGTCGGCAATGTGAGTAACATTTTACTATTATAAATGAGTTTTTTTTGCCAGATTTTTTTAGTATCACTCTCCTAATGTACCCAGTAAGGGTTTTATGTGTTTTTCAGACCAAATAATCTGTTTACCTCTCTCCCAAACGTGACAAAATTTGCGTGTAACATATAAGTCACGCCAGCCTAATATCTATCGAATGTCTAACACCAGTGGTTATTGATGTTGCAGTGATGATGTACGTCAGCTCGGGAACTTGACAGTTTCCGAAGCTTTAGACATCCTTGGAGGCGTCTATGGTTCGCATATTGGATTGGATGCTGATGGGGGAGATGATATTGAGCCAGACATCTACATTGCACCTCCAGAGGCAGGTTCCTAACAGACGAAGATTCAGGTGACGATGATGATGACGGGTTTATTGGCAACTAGTCCCGAAACCAGCTTTCAGCGGAGGCAGAGCTGAAATCTCCCAGGTTCTGAATTTCGGAGCTTCAAGAACCATTCGTGGGACAGTTACTACCACTCATTATACAACAACGTTCAAGGAACCAGAGAAAATCCGGGGCCCGTTGTCACAGTCGAGGGCCGTAAAAGTCCTGCATTGCACCAGAAGATATGACAATATAGGCCATCTAGTTGCTCCAATGGAAAAAAGAAGAATGTGCAATTTTGATGACTGCTCCTCTACTGTGAAGACTGTCTGCGTCAAACGTGAGGGGGGTTTATGCATTGAGATCTTCCATTCCCCTATCATACGATGTAAAAGATGGAGTTCCTTTATTCAATAAATTCGTTTTGATTACCTATTGGAATATTTCAACGCTACTTACCGACTTGTTTTTACAAAATTCTACCAACCTTCGAAAAACATTAGTTTTGATGCTGAATTGATTTTGACAATGCATTAGGCTGGCGCGACATATAATATACATATTATGTTACACCCTGTCATCCCCTCCCCATTAAGCGTAAAATTATGGGATAATGATTTTCATGCTCCTAGAACAAAGTTGAACAAAACCGAACAAAAAAAGTTGAAAATTCCAAAAATTTGAGTTTTAGCGTTTAATGGGTTAAAATGCATCTGGTTGTAACATCTCCACGCCAGAAAATACACGCGATGACTTCCTGTTTTTTTAGTGGTCAGACACTTTGTCCACCTACTAAAAGTCGCGTAATACCCAGAAGTCGGACACAGCCTTTTCTCAAGTGACCATAAAGAAACTGACAATTTTAATAGTTCCACTTCAAGAGGAACACGTACATACACAAAGGGGTATATCCAAAGAATAGGTAACGCACCTCTTATCAGTGATAAGTTATCACACCCGGGATATCGATATAGGTCCATGGTATCGATATATCGAAGAAACGTGTTATTAAACATCTGATTAATACCTCAGCTGTGCAACAATATGGGGGTTTTGTCCGAAACAAAAAAACTCAGCTGGGCTAGAATATCGGTGTTTGGTCCGGGATTAAAAGAAACATAAATACGAATGAAAGCAAAAATCTCTTACCGTCTAGTTTGGTGGTCTGGATGCTCGCTACGCTCGCACGCTCTCAAAAACAAAAAAATATCCTACATCAATCCTTCTAGGGAAGTATAGATCAGAAGAAACAGAAATAGGAATGAAAGCAACAATCAGAAGGAAGGGAAGGGAAATGGATTCCGACGCGAAAGAGAGTGATGGGGAAAATGGCGCGTACTGGTGTCGGGTGAAGGTACAATGGTCGTGATAATCGTTTCAAGATGGCATTATATCGATGTAATAATCGATAATTAGATCGATGTAAGGACACATCGATCTTATCTGATAAGATCGTGATAAGAGGTGTGCGTCACCTATTCAATTTTTAGAAAGAAATGACGATAAATAAGCCCAACATTCCTTTTTCACACTGAACACCTCAACGAGCAAAACATCAGGTGAAACTCAACAACAATAATCAGCGGTGTCAATCTCACTTTTGTCAAATTTTTCAAGTTGAAAAACAAGGAAAAGGCTGGTCGAACTGCTTCTGCTTCATACAGAGAAGGTTGAAGATTGTTCACGATAAGGGCCTAAATGCCTCCAAGGATCATGGTCCTTATATTATCGGAAAACTACGGGAGGGTGTCAAACCACTGGTACAGCTTCCCTACAAAGTGGTTGACGTAAAGAGATTAGAGAGAACTAATTGGAAAACCATACAATGTTACTGTACCAACCTGTCTTGACTATATCTTCCATGGTCATTTTGAGATAAGGGCCTAAATGCCTCCGAGGATAATGGCCCTTATATTATCGGAAAACTACGGGAGGGGAAAACCACTGGTACAGCTTCCCTACAAAGTGGTTGACGTAAAGAGATTAGAGAGAACTAATTGGAAAACCATACAATGTTACTGTACCAACCTGTCTTGACTATATCTTCCATGGTCATTTTGAGATAAGGGCCTAAATGCCTCCAAGGATCATGGTCCTTATATTATCGGAAAACTACGGGAGGGTGTCAAACCACTGGTACAGCTTCCCTACAAAGTGGTTGACGTAAAGAGATTAGAGAGAACTAATTGGAAAACCATACAATGTTACTGTACCAACCTGTCTTGACTATATCTTCCATGGTCATTTTGAGATAAGGGCCTAAATGCCTCCAAGGATCATGGTCCTTATATTATCGGAAAACTACGGTAGGGTGTCAAACCACTGGTACAGCTTCCCTACAAAGTGGTTGACGTAAAGAGATTAGAGAGAACTAATTGGAAAACCATACAATGTTACTATACCAACCTGTCTTGACTATATCTTCCATGGTCATTTTGAGATCAATGTACTGTTTCATGAGATCTAACATCCTTACGGCAAGCACATCGAGTTCTTTGCAAACGACGTTCAAACTGCGGTCGTCAGTCATCTTCACAAACCTATCTGTTGGTATTTTATCTAGGTATTTAGTTGTCTGCGAAAGAAATATACAGAAAAACTACCGAGGAGTGTAACAAAAACTCCCAACGACCTACAACTTACAAGATACCATCAAAACATGCTTGAAGATTACGTTTGTACAGCTGTTGATAAGGGCTGTGATAAAACTTCCTCCATACCTCAACTTGTCCTGGAATGGTTTCACAAAGGAACAGAGCCGACAAGAACACCTTCATTGTCGCACATCATAGACTCATAGCAGCGCCACAAGCGGCAAAGGAATAAACCTTAGTATTTTGCTGGGTGTATGATTTCCAATTAGATTGGGCTTTAACCTACCGTTAACAAGGAAATTTATATTGAACTTGGCTTTCAGTATTCTGGGTAGGAATGAGTATTCAACGACTGTACATCCATTAATAATTTTGACTTATTACGGATTTACTGATTAATTGAGGAGTTTACTTTCAAAAAGGCATATACCCACATTGGGGTTTTTCCGGGGAATGAAGAAAAACGTTCTACGACATTTGTAAAAATAATTGGTTTTTCTGGATGAATCACTAGGTTCAATTACTCCTTCCTACAATAGTTTTTCAATTTCTGTACTAATGAACTGATTGTCCTCTGGAGAATATTTTCCGATAGATTTGCGAATAGGTTTTACCCTCCCAAAGGCTAAGCTACAAATTTTGAGTTGTAGGCAAGTGCCCTAAAAAGCTATTTTGACGGAGGAGTGTGATTTCAATACATCATGGCGGGTGATAGGATCCACACAAAGGTTGTTCATGAGCAGCATAGGAACATCTTTGTATTTATAGCCAGCCATTTCTAGATTAACCCTGACGAGAACAGTGAAGAGTTCGCCATAAAAATTCTCCCGGTATATGGTAAATTTTTCGCCTTGATTTTAACAGTCAAGAAACTGTTGATAAAGCTTAAAGACGAACCTGTGTCAATTGAACTGCATGGATTGATTCCGTTTATTGCTATGCATATTGTGGACCTAGTCAAACTTGCAAGATTAGCTGCTAAAATTGTAGCATCCGTGGCATCAGTGGAAGCGTACACACATTTGTACGATCGAGTGTATTTAGATTTACGAACCTTTTGAAAATGCCCCATTTTAGAGCAAGATTTACTAATGGCATCTTTAGCAGGGCAAGAAGATCTACTGTGTCTCCTCCACAAAAACAACACAAACACGACTTCAATGGGGTTGTAGACTTCTGTTCTAAAGGAAGAGGATTGCTGACAACATCATTAGTAGCCGCTGAACCCATATCTTCCTAGTTAGTCTACAATTTAAGAAGTATTGTTCAATTTCCCGTCATTTTGGTGGCTGAAGATCTATTTTTATAAAAATCAAACTGGCAAATAACTTGCACAGGAAATGAAGCTGATGCGACTTCTCTGAAAATGTTAAAATAAACATTTTCGAAAGATTTCTTCATCGAACTCCGTTTTGAAGCATTCTGAAACAACTCCTGGATTTTAACCATTTCTTTCTGTATAAATAAGTATATACAGGGTGGATGGGGATCAGTGTGAAAATTGTTTTTGGGTAAAACTGCATCGAAAATGGAGTAGAATGTCGCCAGAGTGGGGGTCCCATCTCAGTCCATTGGATAGTTATGATTTTTAGTGCTTTCACGGTCAACTGATCTCACGTCATGAAATCGAGTTTTCTGGAACACTGAAGCGTCTATTTTAATTTTATTATACATTTTCGGATTCAGCATTAAATTTTCTATAAGATAAACATAATTTCAACCTTATAAAATTTCGATAACTCTGTTCATAATCGCAGTGAAAGGGAAAATTTGAAAAATTTGAAATTTTTCGATAAAATTCGAAACAGAGCCGACGTTTAAGAATAGGCCAAGAAAAGACTTGTCAAATCTCATTAAAAACTTCCTCATTTCATGAGCTTTCCAACGGTAACTCCATTTCAGGATTAAAATTTTTTCTTTGAGAAATTGAGTTTCACATACAAAAAAACAAGGTGGGGGCGTCAATCTTGGTAGGGCAGGGGGTGCAAGGAGTTACTCACGTTTTCATTTCTTTCTGTTTCTTTATTCTTATTTTCTGTTAAATAACCTGCAAAGTACAACAAACAAAAATGAATTTAGGTTAACATTTGTTCGAACTGAACGTCCCCTGTTACGAAATGCATAACCTGCTCTTTTCAATGATTGAGCGCTACTACAATTTTCCCCCAACTCTTCTTCTGTGTTTCAATTTTGTACACATTTGTTTCAAAAATCTCGAAAATAAAAATAAAAGTAGGAAGTGCATTTTCCAACCAAGATTGACGCCCCACCTTGGTTTTTTGTATTTGAAACTTAATTTTCAAAGAAAAATTTCGTAATCCTGAAATGGAGTATACCGTTGGAAAGCTCATGAAATGAGGAAGTTTTTATGAGATTTGACAACTTCTTGGCCTATTCTTAAAACGTCGGCTCTGTTTCAAATTTTCTCTTTCACTGCGATTATGGACGGAGTTATTGAAATTTTATAAGGTTGAAATTATGTTTATCTTATCGAAAATTTAATGCTGAATCCGAAAATGTATAATAAAATTAAAATGGACGCTTCAGTGTTGCAGAAAACTCGATTTCACGATGTGAGATCGGAGTTGACCGTGAAAGCACTAAAAAAATCATAACTATCCAATGGACTGAGATAGGACCCCCACTCTGGCGGCATTCTACTCCATTTTCGATGTAGTTTTATCCAAAAAAAATTTTCACACTGATCCCCATCCACCCTGTATGTATGTACGATTGAGATCCTATTCCATGTTTCATGGCTGGAACGTTTTTTGTCTTAGTTTCAACGTTCAGAGATGAATAGGTGTGTACCTTGTAGTCAGTTTGGGAATGTTGAAACTATATAAATTTAGGACCAAGGAAATGGAGGTTTAGATGAATTCCACAATAAAAACTCGAAACTATATTTGATTTTTCATATTGAAATATAAAAATCTAGCAGTAATGGATGGACTAGTTATTTACATAATTTTGAACTGAACTTACTACTACGTGTCACAAGAGGTACCAAGTGTTTTCTTTCTGATATTTATCAAACGTGCTTTTAAAGATGAACCACAAACTGTGGTTGATAAGCACTTGGATTTTTTTTAACCATTTTCTACCTAGTTGAGGTATTCAGCAATTTAAAATTGTCCACATTTATACTCGTAGAGCTTCCTCCTCGTCTTGAAGCTTTTGTATGTCAGTTTTGCTCATGAAGTAGTAACTGGGTTGTCTTCCTTTCTACAACAGCAAAGAGTTTCATGATATTAAACAATATTTTGTAATAAGATATACAACAATGTTACATTTGATATAGCCAGTGTGTGAACGGTTTTCTGCTAGTAATTTTGTGATAGGGGCTAGTGGCTAGTCACTTTTGTTTAGGACTGTCTGTATAAAATTGTGGCTCAAAATCCCACTCTCAACGACTCGAGCGAAGAAATCCCTTCTTGAATGTTCTCCTTACTTGAGCCCAATCGGAAATGCCGATAAGTTTAGTTTGATCGGGATGTTTATGTGGTCTCAAACTTTCGTTATTTTATTGTCTTGCTGATGTACACTAGTGGTTTAGGTACTTATTGTTTGTGACATGGGAGGTTAGGTGATAGAATGGGTATGGGCGCATGTACGAGCGTCCCCAGGGTAGAAGTAATAGGCATGAGCGTCCCCGTCCCCGGGAAGGCACCATGTACGAGCGTCCCCGTCCCCTTCATCTTCTTATGTACGAGCGTCCCCGTGATCATTTGAAGGGCAGGCGTGAAAAAGGTCGTGTTCACATATAAAATCTAGAAATAACAGAATTAGTCAAAACATTAAAAAGTGGTTAATGCACTAAAAAGGATGGTATTTTTTGGCAGCTATTTTTATCGAGTGAAACGTGCACCGCGTACTTCCGTTGGTGGCCACACTTTCTTCAACGCGTTCTGAACGGCTTTTTCAAAATCAGCAACACAAATGGCCGGTGACAGAGAAATTTCGACTTCCTCGGCTTTGGGAAGGCGAAAGCGAACGCGTCAACGAAATACTAGGCTTCACAAACACCAAAGAGGGGACATAACCCTAATCACATTTGTACAAATAGCTACCAAAAAGTACCGTCATGTGTAGAGCATCAACCAATTTTTAATGTTTTGACTGATTCTGTTATTTCCGGATTTTGGAAGATTATACATTTTTTATATAAACACGACCGTTTTCACGCCTGCCCTTCAAGTGATCACGGGGACGCTCGTACATTTTGTCAACACTAAAAAATCACGTTCACCTCCGACGGGGACGCTCATGGTATCACCCAATGGTATAGTTGCCCCTTAAATTGAGTTGAATGCGGAGAAATATTCCGCCACGCTCACAGGATGACCTAGACGCTGGAAGGCGTCTGATTCTTCTCCCAAGGCGACGGATTCAAGTATCGGGAAGGGCCAACTAACCATATCCATCACACTCCCTAGAGCTGAATGGAGGAATGACTCTCATTCACGGGGCGAGGGTAAGCAGGGCAGGGGTATGACAATTATTATTGGGGTCATAATTAAGGGGAAAGCACCAGTAGTGGACATGTTAAGAAAATCTTGTGTAATTGTTTGTGTTTGTGTTACCTCATAAATTTTTAGCTCTCAAATTTTTTTCTGGCTGTCTTCACGTTCTTCAGACATTTTTAGTTGAGTTTAATCAAAGGAAACACCAATTTTATAAATGTTTGAAGAAATAGAGTCAAATTTTGTGAAATAACAGAAAACAATAGTAGTGGCCAGCTAAAATTTTCTAGTGTTGATGTAGTGGACACTTCATGACCCAGTAGTGGACACGTCGTAGATATCAACAAGACGACGTAAAATCTCGTTTAAAATCATGTATATATCTAATCGGTAGTAAAACAAAAAGAATTCCATTCAACTGGAAGAATGAAGTGAGCACCAGTAGAGAACAATTCATGTATAAGTAGAAGATAGCACATGGACTAGTAGTGGACATCTCTTGCACTAGTAGAGGACACCCCCTGTCCGCCTCTGGTCCGCAACACTATATTCATTTGAAAATCGTACCGAGAGCTTGTTCCGATACAAATGAACAAGTAGAAAATTAAGAAAATATCCTTTCGCGAAAAGGGTAGTTGCACCAGTAGTAAACAGGGATGTCCACTACCGGAGCATCCGTCATTTTTGTTGTACTAGAAGTGGACATGCTTTAAAAGCCCACTTTATCAATATTAACGGAGTTAGGCGACTGGAAAATCGTCAATTTAGTTACTGAAGTATATATTCAAACCAATGGGCACAAATATTTGAATACACGTATTGGTACAGTTTTCACTATTGGTGCTTTTCCCTTAATGGCATTTAGCCTAAGGGGAAATGCGAGTGATTGGGGGTGACACGACAGTTAATTAAAATTAAAAAAGGGCAATTGTCGTAACCAGCACTGCTACCATGTAACATGGGGAGTTGAGGTGATGGAATGGTACAGAGTCATTTTCAACTCTAGCACAGTGTTATAAATGAAAATAATTCTATAAGCACATTTAAAATAATTGTGAAAATGCGGATTGAAGCAACTCCATAAATTAATGTTTGGCTCAATATGTAAACTACCTGTTTGAATTAGTTTACATATGTTCATGATCATTATAAAATATAGTTCTCGTGAAAGTTTTGATCTGCGTATTCTGCTACTAGAAAATAATTCATTTATTAGGTTATGAGTTCTTACGTTTTATCAAAATTTTCTGTTGGTTTTGAGTGATCTGTGAATGCAAGTGAAGTTTTTGTGAACAGTGCAAGTGATCGTGAAAACTCAACCATGAACTATCAGAGAATAGACACATTAACAAAAGACAATTATGACACGTGGAAAGTGTTAATGGAAGCTCTTCTGGAGAAAAGTGACGGTATCCTGTATGTTGACGGGACGATTCCTCGCCCAGTAGTAGGTGTAGATGCTGGAGATGCAGAGAGTATCGCTGCTAGGGATTGGGATCGTGCTGACAGAAAACATCGAGCGGATATACTTTTAGGAATTTCTCCGTCAGAAATAAACCAAGTGAAAGACTGTAAAACGTCAAGGGAATTATGGTTAAGATTAGAATCAATATACCTGTCGAAAGGACCAACCAGGAAAGCATCGTTGATGAAACAAATCATGTTGAACAAAATGAGAGAAGACGATGATGCTCGGACATTCCTGGCCAAATTCTTCGATGGGGTTGACAAGCTTCGAGCAATGGGAGTTGATATTCACCCTGAACTACTTGCAATCATGCTGTTAACCAACCTCCCAGACAGCTTTGACAACTTTAAATGTGCGATAGAAGCACGTGACGATCTCCCAACCCCCGAAAATCTTAGAATTAAAATCATTGAACAATGGGAATCACGGAAAGAAAAGAATTTGGATACTAATGCTTTGCTAGCAAAGAACAGATTTCAAAAACGAAACAATAATAAGGAAAATCGAGAAGAATTTAGATTCAAATGTCATATTTGTAAGAAACGCGGTCATAAAGCAGCAAACTGTCATCAGAAGCATTCAGCAAAAAAATCTGACGAAACATTTCTGACCTATCCATCGGAAATGGCGATGAACGCATCCACATCAACTTGGTGCTTGGATAGCGGATGCACTTCTCATATGTGTGCAGAGAAGTCTAAATTTGAAGTGATTGGAAAAAGTGATTCCAACAAGGTTAATCTGGCGAATTCATCCTCGACAAGCATTGTTGGCAAAGGTCCAGTGAAGATGTGTGTCGAAGTGGAGAAAGAAGTCAAAAGCCTAAATCTATCCAATACGCTTTACATTCCTGAACTTCGTTCAAATTTAATGTCTGTTGGAAAAATAACTGATCATGGGAATAAAGTTATATTTACTAGAACTAAAGCAGAAGGTCGATCTTCAGAGATTCTAGAAATCATTCACACAGATCTCTGCGGACCGATGAGGATTCCTTCTAAGGGAGGACGAAAATATTTTTTGACGCTAATAGATGACTATTCTCGATGGTGTGAAGTACGATTCATAAACAAAAAGTCAGATGTATTGGAAGAATTTAAGAAATTCAAGAACCAAGTTGAGAATCAAACAGGAAGAAAAATAAAGCAGATACAATCAGATAATGGTACTGAGTACTGTAATAAAGAGTTTGACAAATATCTAGAACTAAATGGGATTACTCGAAGACTTAGTGTGCCAAGAACACCCCAGCAGAATGGACTGGCAGAAAGGAAGAATCGAAGTCTTGTTGAGATGGCTAGATGTTTGATGATACAAGCAAAATTACCTCCATCGTTTTGGGCTGACGCCATACATACAGCCAACCACATCAGAAACAGATGTCCATCACAAGGGATAGGAGGAGAAACACCTTTCAAACTCTGGTTCGGACGAGTTCCGAACGTCCACTACTTTCGAATATTTGGATGCAAAGTATACTACCTCAATAAGGAGAAACAAAAAGATAAGTTTGCACCAAGATCAAAAGAAGGAATATTCTTGGGTTATTCAGACCAAACAAAGGGCTACCGCATTTGGGATAAAGATCAGCAAAAAGTAATAGTTTCAAGGGACGTGAAGTTTCTGCAAGAATTTTTCAAAAATAAAGAAACTGACAAATTTTTCCCTGAGAATTTGTTTGATCTAGAAAAGCATAAATACAAAGAAGAAGAAAAGAGAGGAAAATTGGCAATTATAATGAATCCTACTGGCCAAACTCAACTACAACCAAAACAAGTTGGTGGGACAACGATAAACAATGAAAGAAACGAAGTGGAAACTGAAAATGAAATTGGAACTGAAAATTTCCTGAACAGCAATCCTGAAAACACGGTTGAAATTGAACAACCAGGAATCAGTCAACGGACGAGGACAGTTCGTGGAAGGGGGAGACCTCACATAGAAAGATCCGGAAAACCTGGAAGACCAAGGAAGATCTATTGCGAAGTAAATGTCCCACTGGAATCGGAGACTGATGAGAGTCAAGAGGAAGATAGGTTCCAAGACTGTTTAGAACAGATAGAAACAGCTGGTTTAGCTGATAACTTGACTGTCAAGCAAGCATTGGCTAATCCCGATGCTCGTGACTGGAAAGAAGCAATCAAGTCCGAATATTCGTCAATTTTGGAAAATGAAACATTCAAAATCGTCCCACGACCGAAAAATAAAAACGTAATTGGATGCAGAGTCATACTGAGAGAAAAATTTAAGGCGGATGGTTCTATTGAAAGAAAAAAAGCTCGCTTAGTTGCAAAAGGATTCAATCAACGACAAGGGGAAGAGTTCAACGAAACCTTCGCACCTGTAGTGCGAATGAGCTCAATAAGAACAATGATGGCTCTAGCAGTTGAAGAAAATTTGAAAATACACCAATTTGATGTCACTACTGCATTTTTGAATGGGAATTTAGAAGAACAAATTTATATGGAAATCCCGGAAAATTTTGAAGATATACTACAAGAAATTGTGACTGAGAAAAAATCGCCTAGAAAAGTCATTGAAGAAGCCAAGAAAATGCTTGAAAACCTTAAAAATGGGGATGTATGCCTTTTACAACGATCTCTTTATGGTCTGAAACAGGCAGGACGACAGTGGTACTTGAAACTGGATGAAAGATTGAGAAATCTGGGAATGACACCACTCAATTCTGATCCATGTGTGTACCAAGCTCGTGTGAATGACGACATAATAATTCTAGCAATATATGTCGACGATCTATGGCTGGCTTCTGGCAATCCCAAATTGATTGAAAAGGTGAAAAAGAACTTGATGAATGAGTTCAAGATGAAATACCTTGGTCCAATTCACTATGGCCTAGGAATCGAATTTACCCAATACCAAAACGAGGGGAAGTTATTTATGTCCCAGAAGAAGTATACGCAGGACATTTTGAAGCGTTTTGGAATGGAAAATTCGAAACCACTAAAAACCCCACTTGGAATTGGACTAAAGCTGAAAAAACCAGAGAAAGCAGATGTAAATGAGATGTCCAAATACCCGTATCAACGACTGATCGGATCATTGATGTACCTCGCAGTCGCTACTCGCCCGGACATCAGCTATGCTGTGAATTCCCTAAGTCAATTTAATATGAATTACACTGGGGAACACTGGCAAGCTGCGAAAAGGGTACTTCGATACCTAAAGGGGACTCCAGATCACGGAATCTTGTTCCAGAAAACTGGAAAACCTTTGGAAGGATTCGCCGATGCTGATTGGGGAAGCTGCACAGAAGACCGACGTTCCTACACAGGATTTTTCTTCAAACTCGGAGGTGCAGCAATAACCTGGGAAGCTCGAAAGCAGCGAACCGTTGCCCTATCCAGCGTAGAAGCTGAGTACATGGCACTCGGAGAAGCCACGAAAGAGGCGCTCTATTTACGGCAGTTTCTCAGAGAGTTGCAAGTTAATCACTCAAATACTGCCACAACAATATACAACGACAATCAGGGCGCACAACAATTATCGAGAAATCCAACACATCATTCCAGAACAAAACACATTGACCTCAGACATCACTTCATTAGAAAATGTGTTGCGGAAAAATCAGTTGAATTTAAATATTTACCCACTGATGAAATGCCGGCAGATTTGTTGACAAAACCATTGCCAAGACTCAAATTCGAAAATTTTACCTGGCAACTTGGAGTCGGAGTTGACGAATCAATTCGAGGGGAAGTGTGAAAATGCGGATTGAAGCAACTCCATAAATTAATGTTTGGCTCAATATGTAAACTACCTGTTTGAATTAGTTTACATATGTTCATGATCATTATAAAATATAGTTCTCGTGAAAGTTTTGATCTGCGTATTCTGCTACTAGAAAATAATTTATTATTTTGTTAAACTCAATAAATAGTTAGTGATATATTTTTATGGTAGTGGCCCTTCAAATTGTCACCCTAGATTCGCACATCCTCGTAACCAATATTGTTTGATACAGGCTCAACACCGAAACTGTTTTATTGATTTTGGTTTATAATTTTCAATAATGAACCTTTCTAATCGCCCTCGAAAAAATTGTGGGCCCCCTACCTCAAAAGTTGTTGGTTTACGTTTCAAGATACGTAGATTCCAAAAATCTAACTAAAAAAAATCCGCCGTACGTTGTCCGAAGCTTTTATCTGAAATTACTGGATCAAAGAGAAGTTTGGCTCAAAATCCAGCATCGATCTGGGATTTTCTAATAATGTCGGCAATTGATCAATCAACTCTGAAGGATTATGTATAATAAAAAAAATCGAAATCTCTAAAACTTTCGTTGCTAGAGGGTAGTTTTTCTGTTGGATTAAGATAATAATTAGTTCTAATAACCCAATGAGACCACTCTGCTTGCTGCATCGTTCGCTCACAATTTGAAAAAGCTCATCTTTGGGTAATGAAAATCGGTCTAGCGGTCGACCATTAGAGCCGCTCAAGAATTTTAATCCTGAATGCAATCACAATCACAATGCAATCACACAACGCGAGCTGTTGAGTTTATATAGCTTTTCCAAGTCGAATTGAGAATTTTCCAAGTCGACTCGAGAATTTTCCAAATCAATTTGAGAATTTTCCAAATCAATTTAAGAATTTTCCAATCTAAGAAACATTCACTACTAAACAGGAAGAGGAAGTTTTCAAACCGAATTGACAATTTTTTAAGGCAATCCAAGACGTTTATTGACAACAAAATTAGCGAAGCAAAATGAAAGAATAGAACTTTGTGGACAAATTAACATTGAAATAAAAAAAAAAAAAATTTCGTTGGCAAACGCAGTGGCCTCGATTTTTTCTGTTCTTACGAAAAGAGCGTAATTTTTATGAAGTATTCTTCGTTCATTTTGTCTTTTTGATTTCAATGTTAATTTGTTCATAAAGTGCTAATCTTTCATTTTCTTCACTAATTTTATTTCAACAAAAGTGTTGTATTGCCTTAAAAAATTGTCAATTCGGTATGGAAAACTCCGTTTTCCTTTTTAGCAGTGAAGTTTCTTAGATTGGAAAATTCTCAAATCGATTTGGAAAATTCTCAAATTGGTTTGGAAAAATCTCAAATTGGTTTGGAAAATTCTCAAACTGGTTTGGAAAATTCTCAATTCGACTTGAAAAAGCTATATAATTGAACACAAACTACGTCTAATGTGCATAATTAATGATTTACATGGAAGTTTTTAAATTTAATGGTTTTTAAGTAACTTTTGTTTACTTTTGTGATCAACAACCGTTTATTAGTGTTTTGTCTCTGAACTTTCAGAAGCCACCCTCGTTCACATGAGTTATAACACCAATACATCAGGTAAAATGTTATTTACCAAATCTTTGACTACTCTTTGAGCCCCAGCTGCTATCAATATTCTGCTTAATGGCTCAACTTTGTCAACTCCCATCGCATAATGAAGAGGTGTTCTCATCAACTGTAAAATAAATATAAATATTACAATGTTTTAGCTTAGGTACAGCGATACAGAGTGATTAGGCACAAATACTATCTGCTCCTACATCCTTAAGGATGTCAATTAACTAACTTTATAAACCTAACTTTATTCAGTACGTTAAAAAAAACTTCAGATTATTACAAAAAATAAGTGTGATGATGGTGCTTCGTGTAGAAGTACGCCATTTCAGTTCATAGCTGAAGATGGGAGAGCAGTCCAGTTGGCTACGAGCAAAAGCTTGTGTGAAAGTGTACTGAAGTACTGTGCTGTAACGCACTAATTACCGGAGTTTTATGGTATTTCTGACTGTAAGGTTTTTTAATCAGAGTACCTAGTGGATTCGTTGGATGTGTGGTTCACTAGTTGTATAACTAAATCATTTCAATGAACTGAGAGTTTGGAAGGAATTGTGTTTAGAATTACTATTACACGTTTATTTAAAACTTATTAGTTAATTAACTTGCCGATTAAATGTTAAATGATTGTATCAAATAGGATCTTCCGCGGAATATGGCACAAACCTATACTACAACTAGCTACAACTGAGAACCCAAGAACTGCGGAAGGTACTCGAAACTCTCCTAAGAAAGGACAAACTCAAAACAATAAAAAAACTCTTTGAACGAATATAGTTTTTAGATCAATCCACCCATCTGTATTTGGTTTTGGGAAATGGATGTTGATTTGGCCAAGAAGGTAGGCTCTCTGATTACTACATCATTACGTATATTGTAAGTTAAGATCTAGCTCTACATCAGTAGTTGCTTGTGAAAAGTGCTGGATCCATAATGTTCTCATAATCCGATATGATAATCAAAATGTAGAAAATCTTTAAAATTCAAAGAATATCCAAGATGATTAGTAAACCCCTTCAGCTCCGCAGCCTAGCTGGTATTCTTAGCCATGGTTTTTGTACCAACAGTTATTGAATACCGCATTTTCGGCATTAAAATTTGATTGTTTTCAAACCATTGAGATGTCTAAGAAACCTCGCTTTCTTTTGACCATTAATATTGCTTTTTACTTATAAGTTTTTTTATTGAGCTACTTTAACGTATATTAATATAGTTTATCGCTTATCCGTTGGGTGATTTTAATTTAACCATGTATCATCAACCATGAGAATAACTTGCATCTTGAAATCCAAGATCTTATGGTACTTGAAAAATACCTATTTGGATAGCGACATGAAGCATTGGGTGTACCAATATCTGCTTTCGGAAACTAGCTGGGTTTCAAGTAAGGACGATTTCTTACATTGTCACCTATGTGGAGAGTAGAGGGAAAACGCTTCGCAATGTATTCCACGATATTTTCATGTTGCGCAAGAACAGCTACGTGAAGGCTGCATCTGCAAATGAAGAGATATTTTGTAGATAATGTTGAAGAACGCACTCTATGCTATGGAATTTACTTTTAATATCGCAAAACCACATGGAGTTCAGGATTTTAGTCTAGATAACTGTAGACCTTATTTATTCTAACACCATCCATCGTTTAATAATTAGCCACGTGGGTCCCTCAATGATCATTGCGTTTCCGTACCTTGTAATAGTGCTCTATGTTACCCAAAGACTTAATTTCAAAATTCCGCACCGAAGGTTGCTAAGGAAAATTTTCAGAAGTGCCTAACTAACTATTCTCGTAATCACATTTTATTAGTTTTCTTTCACAATTTTGTGTGGGCCTTACACAAAACTAGGCACCCATGGAGAAGAACTAAATTAAACAAAATAAAGAATTTCATTTTAGTTTTTTATACCAGAAAACTTGGTAGGTATCTGAGCGTAACATCCCATTACAATCTAGATATGATGAGAATCCGATTTACGCTTCACTAGCCCGTCAAATGCTATGAAGGAGGTTATAAATTCGATTTATAGCAAGGTGAATTCTATTGAAATAATAACAGATGATCCGATCGTAGCAGTACATTGGGCTTTTCGTAATATATTCACACCCGTTCGCATTCACATTTGTATTGACGTTATTCTTACACTGATCCGGGTGGGCATATTCAATTCATCTCAATGATACGTGTTTATGACCACCGAAGAAATATTAGTCTTATTTATTTAACAAATTCACGGGCAGTAGCCCTATTGACAAAAATTTACAAAATAAGAAGTTATAAGTGTGACAAGTTGATAAGAATTATAAGTATATAATAATGTTTACAAATATGATAAGAAGTTGATGGAAGAAAAATAAATGAGTAACTACATATACGAGTAGGTGGAAAAATTAATAATAACAATTTGGTTGAAATAATTAGGCGAAGACCTTATTGGCGACTTGAGGTGGTCATTGACGGGCGCGAAGTTTGCTCAGGACCAGTCGACGGAATCTCGGGAGCGAAGAATTGAAGAGATCAATCTCCAATCTATTAAAATTTCTCTGGATTCTGGCGAGCGGGGCGTTAAACTGATAATTTGTGGCAGCAACTTGAGGACAAAAGGTAGGTGTGTTCCGCTTCTCATGATTAGGAACATAGAAATTAAGAATTTCAAGTAGCTGCGGAGCATCGATCAAACTGTTTGCTAGCTTGAAGACCAATAGTGCGTCTAAAAACATCTTCCGCTCCTCCAATGGCAGAAGACCACTCGCGCTCATGGCCGCATCAACCTCAAATAATTCCCACGGTGTACCCGACTTGTACGAGTAAAAGTGCAAAAACTTCCGCTGAACTCTCTCTAGAGATGACTTGCCATTACTGTAGAGGGAAGACCATACTGTGGAGCAATACTCGAGCGTGGGGCGTACCAATGTGTTGAAGAAAAGGAGCAGTGTGCCCAAGTCCGCAAAGTCATGGGACGCGCGCTTGATGAAGCCGAGTGTTCTCATAGCTTTGATCTAGTTATGCCATTGTTACTATTGGTATTGTTCGCATAATATTATTGTGTACTTCATTTGTTGTCTGAGCTAACTCGTTTTCTCGTTCCTGACAAATGTGCCTGTTGTTCTTGGCGACTTGCTTCACTCCGACGGACGGACAAAGTCCCTAGTCGTAACACATATTCTCTTTACTTTAATAATGTAATAATATAATGTAATTACCATGTAATTATTTGTGTTCGCAAGGTTCAGTACCTCTAAACTGTTTGTAAGGATTGTTTTTGGCATGATGTTGCAATAAATGTGTTTTTCTTCTTCTTCTTCTTATATAAAAACTAACTAATAAACCCACATCCTTGATTTTCATTCTACATCGCCAATCACGACTACGGGATATAACCACCGCACGAAAACGTAAAGGAATAATTCCTAAGATTTCTTCCTGATTTTTGTTATAGCCTCCCGAAGTCTGAATTCTCATCACGAGGCATCGAGTACAGGGCCTTTTCTCGAGAGACTATCTATCACTGAGGTTTGATTCATCAATTCTCATCGCAGTACTGCCGCTCTTCGAAGAATCAGGTGCTATTTTTCCAAATAATAATCTCGTTAGAGGAATTCTCTAGTCACTCGATCTGGGTGTATGCCTTACGGACTATTAAATTTTGAGCGCACTTGAATTACAAAATAATAAATTATAGATTTGATTAAGTTTACAATTGATCAAATAAGGAAGTCGAATGTTGGACATTTCATGGAATAGTATATAAGGTTACCTCAAATATAGGTGGAAATCATTATTTTATATTTTTTAAAAATAAATGTGTGAGGGTGGCCACTCATAGGATTCAAAAGAGACTTCTTAAAGACCTTTTGTTTTTCTTTTAAATATTGCATCTAAGTTGCTATTATTGCTTCCAAAGAAGAATTTTTCTTTATTTACTTTCGACATTATTACCCTCTGGGTGTACATTTCATTTGGAATAAAATTAATTTTCTATTATTCCGAAATCTGGTTTTGGGAGTTGTGTTTCGAATCCTCCCATCTCCTTCTCAATCTAGCCCTTGAATATAAATTTATGTTGTGCATATTGGATTTATTTATAATTATATTCTATTTAATTTGATTCTATTCCACTAAGTTTGCTACACTATAAAACTCTGAAATTAATTGCTGTTGATAATATTACTGCTTACCGTCCTTGCAGGTTCTTTGCAACGGCAAGGTGTCGCTTGTTAGGCGATTCTCGAAAAAGTTCTCGTACTTGCCTCATGCTTCCAAATCGAATTGCTCTCATCAATTTTTCTCGTCTCTCCTAAAATAATAATAATAATAATAATAATAATAATAATCAATTCATCAAACGATGAGATTTAATTCAGCCGATCCAGGTGGTATTAGTACTCAGCCATTATCTCCGGCTGCCGAGGTGCTTTGAGGTTGGTATAAAAACTCAAGTTAATTTATTCATTTATACTAAAAAAAAAAACTGCAAATTCTTTCACTGGGGCTTCAATTCAATTGGCTTGCAATCATAATTTGAATTTCTACTAAGCTTTGGTGTGTGTGCGTTTCACAGGATAGAGCGATTATTGAATTTCAGGAGATATGTATGGAGCACGTAAATCTGTTCTCAACCGAAATACCTATTTGGATTGATCAGTCGATCATATTTGTGTGCCTCCTGAAATTCAATAATCGCTCTATCCTGGGAAACGCGCGCACTCCAAAGCATAGTAGAAATTCAAATTATGAACGCAAGCCGATTGAATAATAAACCCCAGTGAAAGAATTTGCAGCGTTTTTTTATTGAACCCCAATACCCTCTCTCCCACAATAAAAACATCCATAATTTATCAAGTCCTTTAGCGCTCGTATTGCGTTAAAACTTCCCCAAATCCAAATTTAAACGATGTAGCCAAAGGTAGACTGATGTAGAGGAGGCATACAAATATGATCAACTGATCAATCCAAATAGGTGTTTTGGTTGAGAACAGATTTACGTGCTCTATGCATATCTCCTGAAATTCAATAATCGCTGTATCACCTGTGAAACACGCACACTCCAAAGCTTAGTACAAATTCAAATCATGAACGCAAGCCAATTGAATAATAAACTCCAATGAAAGAATTAGCAGCGTTTTGGATAGCAATGGGAATGATTTTTCTGGAAATTCGATTATTACTTACTTCGAAAGTTCTAATACTCTGCAATAGTTCCACAGTCTCAACATTTTCACGCTCGTTAGCCGTATCCAAAAGGTTTTCACCATTATCTTCGGCGTCTAGGATATGATCGTAACCCTCTAATAGTAATTCAGTTAGCTTATCATTCTCTCCTGAAATCACCAAATGAACATATAATAACACAACTTCTTCAAAACATTTATCGAACAACTTTACGAAATTTTATCAAACCTGATTCATAACATTCATAACACAGAAGAGCGTGAACTGTGAGCTAGGCATATATCATGGTTTTTAAGAACTAAGTCTTTTTAATACATAGATGTCGTAATATATAGAAACATTAAATAATACACGTGGTTACCTCTGGCAGCAAGAGCAACAACGAACTTATCAATGCCTTCCACATTGTCACGAATTTCCATCTGTTCTGAAATGTCTCTCGCAGTTCGATATAAACCATCTCTCAGTGCAACATTTACATCCATTTCTTGAAGGAGTTGAAAAATGGCGTTACGTCCGTGTGAACGAGCTGCTGCGAAATGGAGAATCGTTTGGCCGTGCTCGTCCTGCAAAAAAGTAAATGACCTATGAAATTGGTGATGAGTGCACAGATACTTATTGCTTCCGGGTCTACTAAGGTGGCGGAAGCGTTGTTTTCACTTTCGGAATGTGAACATTTTTTTGTCTCCAAAATCAAAAATTCCACTCGTATTTCGTGTTTTAGACCTTTCTGAACAATTTTGGTTCCGTGTCTGTCTGTCTGTCAGCAAATCCTTGTTACGGGCAAAACTACACGAAGTTATAGTCTGATTTTGATGAAATTTTCAGAGATTGTGCGGGTTGGGGTGTAGATGGTCCCCTATAGGTTTCATGACCCCCGGATCAATAGTAGCCTCTGCGCAAGCGCAAACGTGAAATCCTTGTTACGCGCATAACTCCGGGAGTTCTTGACCGATTTCGATGAAACTTTCAATGATCTATACAGTCATGTTATGGATACGAGGAAGCTATGTGCCCCACCCATTTGGCAGACGTTTTTTTATGATGGTTTTCTGCTCCTTTGTCACTTCAACCACTTGTAATGCTTAGTTTTTACAAACTAAGGCTATAGCTTTTCCCAGTCAAATTAATACTTTTCCCAACCAAATTAATACTTTCCCTACCAAATTGATCTTAAAAAACTAAGGAAACAGAACAACGAAAAGCTTGCAATCCAAGCGAACAAAAGCTTGAATTTGTTTATTTTGCGAGAAAAATCATCATTTGTGCCGGCTTTTGCCTCTCAGATTAAGATGATTTTTCACTTGATCACTGAAGAAGGTTCCAATATCCAATTTTTATATTTTTCATCAAGACCTCGAAAATTAATCCCCGTCACAATCTGAAAACGGGCGCCTAAATGGAAAAACGTCTGAAAAGTGGGTGTGGCACATAGCTTCCTCGTATCCTATCGAGGCTAAAACTTTATTTTCTCTTTATTACTCACGAGGACCATGTTTACATCTGTCCGAACAATCCCTGAAAATTTCATCGAACTTGGTCAAGAACTCTCGGAGTTATGCGCGTAACAAGGATTTCAAGTTTGCGCATGCCCAGAGGCTACTATTGATCCGGGGGTCATGAAACCTATAGGGGACCATCTACACCCCAACCCGCACAATCCCTGAACATTTCATCATAATCGGACTATAACTCCGTGTAGTTTTGCCCGTAACAAGGATTTGCTGACAGACAGACGCACAGACAGACAGACACACAGACAGACACGGAACCAAAATTGTTCAGGAAGGTCTAAAACGCAAAATGCGAGTGGAATTTTTGATTTTGGAGACAAAACAATTTTCACATTCCGAAAGTGAAAACAATGCTTCCGCTTCTTTGGTACACTCGGAATCAAAACGGACGCAAAATAAACAAATTTTGGTCATTATTCCGCGAAAATTGAGTCGAATCAAGAAACGGACAGCATCACGTGAATTAGGGTTAAAAAACATTGAAAATTCATGTGCCACACTTTACAGTTCACCATCATCTACCTACTATTTGACAATTCTGGTGTTGCGCAACTTTGCGTGCTCGCTAAATCGGTTAGGCGCAATAAAAAAAATTGGTTCAGGGGTCAAATTATCATGATATCTTGAGTAGAATCCGAATATGCAATAAAAAATTCGGGTTCTTATTTAAAATAAGAGAGTTAGTGTCAATTGCGCATGGTTGCGTTCTGCAGAAACTAATTTTACACTTTAAATTAGTTTATCAGGTCTGAGTTGCAGCAAATGAATAATTATGTACGAACCCTGTTTGTAGGTTTGAAGGCAGGGTCAACTGGTTCAGGAGGGTCGTTTCCAACGCTACCAGTATCGTCATCCAAGGTTTCCTCTTCATCTTCTTTCTCTTCCAATTCTTCTTCCTCTCGTCCTTCCACTAAAGTAGCATCCGCCTCATCCTCGTTTTCCATTTGCTCTAGGTCCAACAATTGATCTGTCATGTTCTCTTCGTTTTCTCCTGCATTCGGGTGAATCTGTTCTGTGGGGGTGTCTTCCATTCCTGCGGTTACGGCTCGTTTGGCGCTGGAACGTCTATTTTTGTCAGGTGCGTTCTAAAACAGAACCAGGGATTCTGAATATTTATTTCTAGGGCAAATTTATAGCTAAAATGAACAATAAAGAGTAAATGAAGAACTGTGTTGACTAACAATCAAGCATCATTAACTAATAACAACGTATTTGGAACGGATATAGTAAGATACCATAGTAAATACCAACATCTTATGTTATTGTAGACTGTATTCATTACGTTGTTCTACAGCAAGTTTAAATGTGCCTGGAAGTTCATATCTCTCTAAATACAAGCTTGCCAATAAGTCATTAAAAATATGATCCTTTCCATGTTTAGCCGTAAGATGACCTATTAAGTATACAATCCAAGAAATGAAGATATAATTCAAGAAGGGATGTTTTTATCTCTTTCACTTTATTTCCTCATACTTTTTTTGAGAGGGGAGGGGGGGGGGGATGAGAAAGTAGTGATGAAAATACAGCCAATGGCTTCATTTGTTGAGAAAACTAAGTGAGAATCAATTATTCAAAACTTTGAATTTGAAGGGAGTGAAAGGCGATTCGGTGGTTAAGAGGTTTGCATGTTTGGAATTAACTATCATTTTGAGGTAACAACTATCCTAAAATAATGTTTAAGGTCATTAATGTTCCGTAACCTTCATTGAGGCGCCGATCCCGAAGTAACATGTTTTGCCTTATTGTTCGGTAGGAGGACAGTAATCGCCATGAGCTATCTGACTGTCTACTACGAGCATTAATAATTACTCCTGGAGGGGCAGCATCATTGGATGCTTACTGCGAAAGAAATGCTTACCGAGTGAAACTTGCCACTCTAATAAAGAACTTAATGCACAGAGCTATATATCTGTACGCAAAACCTTAAATTTATACGTAACTCCACATAAATATGTCGCAGCCCTTTTGTAAAATGAGCCTTATTGTAAAAAGCTTAGCCTTTTTACAATATGCCGCCTTTTTGTAATAAAAACGTTGAAATGACAAATTAATGTTATTCCATTTCGTCTTCTTGCAATGAGCCTAGATAGTAGACAGGCGCTTTACAAAGAATGGAATGGTTTTGACAAAAAAGCTGAGCTTTTCCAGCTTCTTTATAAAAAGTCTAAAAAATGCCAGGCTGATTATCATTTCAACGTTTTTATTACGAAAAGGCGACATATTGTAAAAAGGCTAGGCTTTTTACAAAAAAGCTCATTGTAAGGATTTGGGATAGTAGGCCAAAGAGATCCTTACTACTTTAACTTTCACTATTTAACTATAGTTACTCGCAATATGTCGTGTTCCTTACGACTGACGCTATTATTGAAGGCTGTGTTTTATAGGAACTTTTTAGAACCTCAACTTCGTCTTTTAGCCGGTACCACTGGAAGCTAGTCCAGCGCCCCAGAAATAAAAGGCGAGAGTTTTAGCTAACGCCTCGTCGTAGATACGATGGGATATGTAAGCGGTACCACTGGAGGATGCTCCAGCGCCCCAAGGATGCGTATCCAATCGGTTCTACGAGAGGGAAAAAGTTTCCGGGGGAAACCTCCGTCCGTGTACAGGTGGTCCCGCCTTGACTAGGTCAAGTGCCCCTACACTGTACCACTGAGGGAGGTGAAAAGAGGAGAATTTCGAATAGAGGGAAATCTCGAGTACAACAGCTGGTCCCTCCTTGCGAACAAGTGCCCCTGCTCTGCTGTACTGAGATGACAAGAATCGGAAGCTGGTACCGCCTTGCGAACAAGTGCCCCGTCACTTCTGATTCTTGTAGGGGATATATTAGGCAAAATCTTAATTCAGAAGCTGGTACCTCCTTGCGAAGCAAGTGCCCCTGCACTTCTGAATTAAGGTATGTCAAAGTAAGAAGGTTCGTGAAAGGAGTAGAAAATGGTTTTTAGGTTGTGACGATGGGAGAGCCCTGGCAGAGAATGCTTTAACGATCGCCCGTCGTCGTTTATATACCCGACGACGGACTACCCTTACTCCTACCTACCTCCGGTCCGGGGGTAGGTTGAGAGGGGTCGTAACGGCGTTTCTTGGCCCTTGGGTTTTCCCCATCGTCCGTTTATTTTACTTTAATTATGTTTACATGATATTTTGGGTCCCCACACTCATTTCACAAAAGGGCTGCGACAAATATATTTAAATCACAAAATAATTTATGAAAGGGGGATAAAGAAGTAAATTGAAATCTGCACATTCTTTCAATGAAAAACTTGACTGTGACACTATTTTGGTGAGTAACGTGATATCCTCACCTCTTCCGGTTTGCTATAAACAAGTAGGAAATTTGCCAAATGAACTACTGGATTTGTAGGCCTTACGTGAGCAACTTCCGTTAGGCCCTTGATCAACGGTTCACCGAGTGCTGAAACAAAGATAAAATCACAGTTGCTCAAGGACGAGTGAAACCAAAGCTCTGAACTTACTAGTCTATGATAGAACTGTATAACTGTAGGAATGTATATGTCGCAGGCACATGGCGGAACCCAATTCTTTCGTGAAGTGCCTAGGCGCTTCACGAAAATTCGTTTGAAAATTCCTAATTCGTAAAATGCCGAGGAGTTTCGTGAAATGCCTCCGAGTTACTGGAAACGCCTAGGCACTTCTTGAAGCTACACCCGGAGGTCCAGCAGATGGTGAAATGTCAACAGTTGAATACTTGTTGTCGACGCTTTGCTCTCTCTCATTCTTGATAACTTGTTTAGGACACTTTGCTCTGTTCCATCCGCCCCTTTATCAGATCAGATAACTCATCTTAATCGGCCTGGACTGGCAGTTGGATTGCCACAACGTTCGGGGAATCGTCCTCGAAGAAAAGGATGGGTTCTTCCGAGTCGGCACTGCGGCTGGCGTGCTGAAGAATTTATGTTCCAGAGACCAGCTAGCAAAAACATTCAGAAACATCGAAGAAAGTGAAGTTCCGCGAGACAAACTAGTTACTCTGCGCGAAAAAGTCTCCTTCTTTTCGTTATTTGAGGGTCAAGGGATGTCGAAGTGCCTTTGCAAATCAAATAAAAGATGCCAGTCAGCAAAGTGTGCTTGCAACAAAAAAACGTCAAGTACAATAGTCGCTGCCACGACAGTGCGACCTGCAAAATAAGTGATAAATTTTATTGCTAAAACAAGTAATTTTATTCAGGCATAAAGTGACACAATTTTTTGACGATGTATTATTACGTATATTGTCGTTTCTTCTCTTCTCCTCAATCCCACTGAACTTCTCCAGGAATTTCAGGGAACGCCTAGGCGTTTCGAGAAAAGCCTAGGCACTTCATGAAATTATTCGATCGATTAGAAAATACGGGAACTTCGCTATCTGCCTGGGCACTTCGTGAAGTACCTTGCTCCGCAATGTGCCTGCGACATGTATATATCAAGATTGGATTTGTTGTTTGTTACACTTTGACAAAAAGCTACTCATTTTTTTTTAAGAACTCTTCTTAAATAGTTTGACAAAGAGCGTTATTCTTGTAGGGTGATAGGAAGTGAAAACAGCTACATTTGTGTGTAATCTATCGTATATACTCAAAATAAACTTACAGTCAGCCAAGTATTGTCCTTCGTCTGGATTGAAGATAGGATATCCACCCTTAATGATTTCTGCACCTATAATACGCATACAGAACCATGTAATTCAGCGAAAACAGTAACTGGAACTGTAGGAGAGGATTTTAGTTGTTCGAACCAATTTACTCTTAACCACTGACCGACAATACTAAAAAATAATTAATAACCAAATGGTATTGAATCTCCACAAGACTTTTTGATACAATATTTACTTGATAGATATTGAATATGTTTTTCACCTATGTAAATGGTTCGCTATCTATTTCGTTAACCGTTAACACTGATTGGAAAGATACCTAAAAGATTTGTTGATGTGCACCCCACTACATTTTGAGTCAAAATTTCATGGTTCATAGGTTGGGCCCCATTATATAGTATTTGATCCCCTCGAACTCTCCAAAAATTTGGAAAATAAAAATGGGAAACAAGGAAGAAAGGTTATAGTACTGATTATATATCAAATAAAACTACCTAGCGCTACATCCGAACCAAAAACCAATCCATTGTTTGCTCTCCGTCAGTTTTCTGTTGCATTTTAAAGGGCTGCTTTTTGCTGTGCGCTGTACACCCTGTATAACGTAATCGGTTATAGTTTTTGTTGATTTAGTTGGCCAGATTTGAATGAAATACGAGTAGGAATATTTTTCAGGATCATCTGGAACATTAATTTTTCAACGGTCTAATTCAAAGTTATACTTTTTGCAATTCTTTTCAGCTAAAAGCATACAAACCGATTTTCAGTGGTTTAATCACTTTTTAGGGATTTAAATACTTTTTAAAAGTTAATTAATGTTTTGCCCTCAAAAAGTATAAAAGTCGTTTCAACCTCATCCTTTCTATTAGTATGTTTGATTTGATGTCTAAAGCTCGGATTCATTATTTCAATCTTACGGGGAGTTAGGAACGATACACATACCCATATATAGCTTTCAGGCATCAGATTCGGCATTTTCCAATCCTGAATCAAAGTTTTCCAAACCTATTTAAGAAATGTTGAAATCGATTTCACGTGTTTCTAAATCAAACACAAATTGTTACGTTTTCAGAATACAGAATTTCAGAATACTTTTTGAAAGGCTACTAATTGCCGGAGTAGTGACCTTTCATCAACAGATATCGGGGATTGAAGTCGGGGATATTGAGATGGACTTAATTTAGTACCTACCTAGGGACCTATTTAGTACCTACCCAGGGTCTCGTGTGGACCTCACACTTTCTCTTTTAATTTGAACGTGAGGCAACTATGTAAAGGAACTGTTTAGATTTTTCTTTTTTCCTCAACTATAATAGAAGCTGGTATTAATTTCCACTTTTATGAACAAATGTTCTACGCTACCCAATTACTAACGTCCCTTTATCCCATTTTTTAACCTACTATTGTAATGTATAATCCCGTTTTTGTTCATAACTTCATCAATCATCACACACGATAATTGACCACATTATGAAATTGAAATGGAACACTCTTAATTTGAGAAAGACATTCCTGTATTTGACTTGGAGGGTTCTAAATTTGTTTTGGGAAATTCTAAATAAGGTTTGGAAAATTTTGAAATCGATATAGAACATTCCGGATTTGGCTTGGAAAAGCTATAGGTAAGAGAAATCATTCCAAATTCGTGTGCTGTTTCAGATAGCATCAAAACTGATTTCCTTAGCTTTACTTTCCGTAGCTTTATTTTCTACGGAAATCCTCTAAAACCGATTAGAATATAAATCACTCTCTCGCACAGTATGGTATCTTCCAATCGCATGGTGTCAGTCACGAAAATCGCTATTGGGACTCCAGTTCAAATAACAACATTAATATTCTTCCTTATTCGAAAATACTAACTTATCACAAAATCATAGACTGTGAAGCATTCAGATGATAATTTTATTACCTACGTAAATAAAAGTGAATCGAAATACATGTGTGATAAATATGTCAGTTATAAATATAAAATAGTCCTACTTAACGTCAGAGAAATGATATTCCAGAAGACACTAAACGAGTTTCCGTCAAATTGCTCGTTATCATAAATATCACATGTCATCATTTATTACCTGAATGTCACAACTATCTTATTCGAGATATATAATAGTAATCACAATAATTAAATGAAATAAAAGCAATTATTGAACTTTATTCACCATCATGCAGTACCGACATTTAGGTTCCTTAACATTACCATTAAACAATACAGTAAGCAATACTTTGAACATTGAAATAATAATAAGCGGCATGCGAAGTCTAAATTATTACCTATTCGTGGAACTTGAAGGTACTGCTTCTTTTCGTCGTTCCATTTCCAATAACCTATTGGTGAAGTTGAAGCATAGTAACGTTAACCTGGAATTCTTTGAACTCCTTCCACTAAAACACTTGATCAGTAGCATGCAATGAACACAGTTCTACACCAATTATATGCTGTACAGCGAAATTGATAGTGACAGGTGTTTTAGAAGAAATAGCCACAGAAATAGTCTGCCTTGTGATCGGGCATATACCTATCTACCTACAGCCCACTGGAACATTTTGCAAATTTGAGATAAAAAAGTAGTGTCAAGTTTTCAATGAATTCTACGTTATTGTTCGCACACGCACCGAGGCTGGCATTGAAGATCACAATAAATTTAATGTACATATATTTGCGGCAATGGACTTGATTTATGAAACCAATTTTCACCCGTTCATCCTCAGTATGGTGGTCGTCAAAAAACGAGAAGAGGAAAATTTTGCGTTTTTACGTTTGAATTTTGGTTTATTATTTTCAACAATGAGCTTTGTAATCGGTCAAGAAGAAACCTTTTTGTAAGCTCCCTCAAACGTTGTTGGTTTACGTTTCAAAACACGTAAATGGATTACAAAAATCGAAATAAAAATCCGTCCGTTTGACATTCAAATCTTTTTTTTCGGATTTCTGGCTCAACAATCTAACATCGATCAGGGATGTGCCAGTGATCTTGGCTTTTAGATCAATCAACCCAAAGGGATTATATTTAAAGATGAGTCTACAAAAAAATCGCAATCTCAGAGACTTTCAATGTAAGAGGGTAGTGTTTTTGCTGGGTTAAGATTGAAATTAGTTCACTGTATCCAATGAGACCACTCGGTTTGCTGTAATGTTCGCTCAAAATTTGGAAAACCTCATCTGCAGGTAATGGAAATCGGTTGACTACGGTCAGGTAGACGGTCGACCAGTAGACCGCGCCGCAAACCTCGTTCAACGGGAGGTCTGAGCTAGACCGCGTGGCTGGCGGCTGCTCAAGTATTTTAATCTTGAATGATATTACAAGTTATGGGGAAACGCGAGGCGTTGAGTTTAGATTAAGGGCGTCCAATATGCATTGATAAATGATTTACGGAGCAGGGCTATCTAAAACAGAGATAATACACCTCTGCTTAATAATTTGCAGCGTTTTTTAAACTTTAATACGCTGTTAATTCTAACATATGAGTTAATTATTTTCAGATAGGCCTTTCACACAGACCACTGAACTGTAGATCATTACTAAATGGAATGTATAGTCATTACCTAAAAATAACGTACTAGGTCCCAGTACAAAAGGAAGCGGGTACAAGTGTTAAACGTACCAGACACAAATTGAAATTGTTGACAGTGGTACATTATCTAAATCATTAAATAGGTAACTAGTGCTAGTACATCATAACCTAAGTATAATAGTAAGAAGGTACATTACAATCTATGTACACGAAGTATAACTAAAATAAGTGTATTTTATGGCTCAGCAGCTAAAACCCAACTCCTTAAACTTGATCGTCTTCAATTCAAAGCACTTCGTGCTGCAGTTGGTTCGCTCCAATCAACCCCAATCAATGTCGTACTTTCGGAAGCCGGCGAACCTCCTCTTCATTCCAGGCGGCAAATGCTGACGAACCGGTTCACCCTGTCACGGTATACTCGGGACTCCAACAGCTTCTCTCTGATCCGCGATCTCTCTATTGAGGTTCTAACCTTTCGATACTCGGAAAAGAAAAACCAACCAAGTATCTGCGAAAGTTTTAATTCATGGTCATCAGAGCTCCAATGGCTATCAGAAGGACCATCGCGTTCATCCTTTTCCTTAGAATACGAAATTGTTTCCAAAGCACGCACCATTACCCAACTTCCAGAACGAGCATACTCACCTCCAAACTCTCCAGCCCGAACCTTACAAAAATTACTATCAACACTTTACCCCAATGGCAATTATATTTTCACCGATGGCTTAGTTTGTGAACAGCGGGCCGGTTGTGCATTCTACAACGAATCCAAACAATACGCCCGACAATACCGTCTATGGAACCATTCCTCAATATATTCAGCCGAATCATATGCAATTCTGATGGCACTCGAGTATGCCTCAGAGCTACACGACTATCAAAAACATTTAGTGATCATCTCAGTCTCCTTCAGTGTTCTACAGAAACTCCAATCGGGCCATCCTCCAGTTTGAACCACATTGAGGCGTCAATTCTAAAATCAATCAACGTGGTAGAAGATAACGGGAAAATAGTAAAGTTTGTGTGGATAAGTTGGCATAAACACATTCCGGGGAATGTAATAGCTGACAGGGAAGCCTCCAATGATCGCTCTCTACCTAAACGGCTTTTTCAACCACCTTGCTTCCCACACACTGATCTCAAACGCAGATTACACCAAACCCAACTTCTGAAATGGAGAAGATGGCATACCAGGTATCCTGCTGGAATTGATACGTTTCATTGTTCCCGCCGCCTTCCACCAGGTCGTGTTTTATACGACCATAACCCGTTTAAGATCAGGCCATTGTGTCACCAGGGAACGGCTTCACAAATACGGTCTGTCGTGTACAGATTTGTGCAGATATTGCGGCGTTACTTAACACTGAAACGACACAACATGTGATCCTCGAATGCCCACATAATTCTCTCCCAAGAATCGAACTCTTCAACTGTTCTATGAACTATACGACCCTCCCCTTCAATCTGGACTCACTCATAGCTTCAGGAAACACTGTAGTGTACTGTGCCCTATATAAATTCCTATTAGACATTAACTTTCATATTTAATCATACTCACCCATATTTTTGTAATCTAACATGAATATTTAGAATGCTTTACCATGTTATGGCTGTATGTATTTTGTTTGCAAAGCCAATTTAAGAAGAAAAAAAAAGCATAGCCAACCGAATGCCGAAAGAAAATCGATAAAATACAATAAAACAGTTACATACTCTTCACAAGTTCTTCTATATATAACCTTAACTGTAGTAAATACTGATTTTTGAAAAGTAAATTTCATCGAAATGGGCAACTTTCGTTCGTTGAACTTGATTGAAGAGATCTCGACAGTGAATCTTATGAGGCACTCTTATTGCTATCCCAAGGGGTACAAACTACGGTATGAAAACATAACGTTAACATATGTATTAATGTGAACTACATAGTGTGGAAGTAGTAAAATCGAGATGATATTATTTCAACAGAATTCTCATTACGGTAAATCGTGAATCATAACTCTTGTAAAGTAAATGATCAGTAAAGTTCAGATAAATTGTATTACCTGATAAGAAAAAGATCTATTCTTCTTCTACATACGTAAATCGTAGAGAAAAACTTGGGCTTTCCATGATGCCTTAAATTTTATTCACCTCCATATCGATTAGGAAAGGGTGCATTAGGATGCTCAAGTGCACTTAAACTATTCTTAAAATTTTTGGTAAAGAAATCTACGAAGATACATTCATGAATGAGAAAGATCTTTTCTCCCTTTCTTACAACGTGCGTACGTTACGTCAGATACCGCATACACATCCGTGTTTTGCACGAATATTCCAATGATAAATCTATGCATTTTTTTTTTCCTATTATGCATAGGCTTTTTGAACCAATTTGTGACCGATAAAGCTCCAAATTTAAATCTATGCGTCATATTTTGTCATATTCCGTTATTTTTTTAATAACATCATATTTTGGTTGTTAGATCTTATTATCCATCGCGTTTAAAAATAATGAATTTCGTACTTTTTTCATGTTTTGCTTGAAAATGAGGGAGGAAGAAAACGACGGTAGTGGGTACTTTGCAACGACGCTGCAGTCAACTAAACATTATCTGATCCGTCATTAAACGATGCTTATATTTTATTTTTAGAAATGTCATAATAATTATTTATCAGTTCAGTCATTTATCCATTCAGCGTCAACGTCAATTTTTATTATTAGGTATATTTTATAGTTTGTTCAATATTTGAACATGGCTACCTTTATTTTCTCAAGTTATGCTCCTGCATAACAATAAATTTGCCCTAATTCAATATTTACTTCGCCTAATTGAACGAAGTTCTTTAGTCAATAACAATTTTCAATGATCTATACAGTCATGTTATGGATACGAGGAAGCTATGTGCCACACCCACTTGGCAGACGTTTTTTTTTTTTTTTTTTTTAAGACTATTTACAAGAATAAGCTATGGCATGTTAGGTACATCAATAAAGTTGAAACACACTTACGGTGGTGGATGCAATATACTTGATGGTTTGTGAACAGTGTGATATATAATAGGTAAATATATGATGATACATAACTCATTTTCGTCTTAATACAGAACACAACAACGCATCACTTTGTTCCAATTTTTCATTGCAAACCACGTAAACTTTATGGAATAAAACTATATTTAACTGTTGGCATACAGCAGTGAAATCTGAGTGAATATCAATTCTATTTTTTTATTTTCCTTGAATTATATGGTTAGTAGACCCCTCATAGAGCAGGTGAAATGTCTGAGATAAAATGGAATATGTTACAAATTTCGATTCATACACACTTTAGAATTTAATATTTCAATCAGTAGGGGTAATGGAATAGATTTAAAGAGGATTAAATGAATAGGTCCATATATACATTCTGCACCTTTCGGGGAAGGGTATAGACAAAAATCGATATTTTCAAGTAAAATATAAAATTGGAAATAGATTCATTCAGTTTTTTTTTCTTTAGGACATCGGCCAGAAGTGAATTGGTTCTGTTGTGTCACTCGTGAAATTTAAGATGCCTCAGAAATTAATTCTCAATTTTAATGGGATCCATGCGCTACTCCAATAACTATAATAAAAAGGGAAACCCTGCAGAACCAGCAGGGGGGTATTATTTACAGCAGAATTATGGCGCAAATTATTATTACTCTAGCTTTATATTTCAATATATCTCTATTATTTTTTATTGATCAATTCATTTCTTTATTTTTTACTGTTAGATTGACATACAGCTTTGTCAGTAAAGGAAAACATTTGAAAATTATTCGTTTGTTGATTTTTATTTAATTTATTATAAATTTTCTATTACCCAATCAAAATCCATTGAAAACTCGATTTTTATGAAGATACCCATCCCTAGAAACTGTGCCTCACCTCCTGTTATCTGCCATTGACGTTAAACTTTAAAAAAATGAAATAAAACAACCATTCTTTCGAGCATACTGATTCTTAATCACTGGAATTTATTGAAATCAAGAGGTTGTAAAAATACACCGTCCTGCCATAAGTTAATGGGATGCAGCTTGGGGAGGACTAGAAAACCAAAACCATAACTCATTCGGTGGAGAGTTCAAAAAATTGTAATCCAGATTCTAATGGGATTAATAAGTAAAATAAGAGTTCTATGAAAACTTATAAGTCTTTGAAGGAGTTACGGAACACACGTAAATAAATAAATGATTATAATAAGCCTGGAGATATCAAACATCGAGGGAAACCATTCAGATCATCACTACTTGAAATTGGATTTGTAAAACAACTCTTTCTTGTATTTTATTAGCTAAAATAAACGTTCTAAAACAAACAACGTAGTGTAATGATATCATCCGAGTGCACAAAAGTCCTTCAGCGCTAAAAACACTAAAAACCACAATGTGAAAAATCCTGGCAAACTTGGTTAATGTGAAACTCATAATGTGGGATGGTTAAGGTTTTCTAGCACTACGTAGTCCTAAATAAAGTACCTATCAACTTGTAATAAGTTGGTATCTACATACTTCTTCAATCAGTTTGCTTTCTCCAAAGACAACATGTTTTTCAACCTTATTCCAATAACAGTAACATAGAAATTACTTTGAATTCACGTAGATCGGTGCTCAACATCTTGTGCTTTCGCAAAATATCAATCTACATTATCAACAATTCCGCAAATTCCTATTATTTTGATTATTGAACGATTTTCTGTACCCGTGCTATGAGGTAAGAATAGGTTCACAATTTATGGCTATTGATAATTGGCCTAGATGAGATAGGAGCACGTAGAAATGTTATTTCACTGTTATACCTCGTAAATCTAGGCCCTAAATGTCAGTAACTTGATCAAAAATAAAGTCTAGCGAAAATTCAGTCAATGTTGGAGTTATTGGGAGCTAGTAAAAGTTCGCATTTTGTACATTGAGTGGGCGGAAATATATAAAACAAAGTATTGTATTGGTACCACTTTCGAAAAACATAAAATAGTGGTACAGAAACGTTTTGCATATCGAAGATTTCAAGTGGCAAGGGTACGAATTCCTCACATTTATTCAACGCATTGTTTCGCGGGTTTCATTAGATTTAAATTTATATGTGATATGAACTTGTGTTGAAAAAATTCCTGTGCGGTGACAGAGAAAGGGAAAATGAGTATAAAATGCCACATTAATGATACATCGAAAGAATTTGTGAGGGTGATGGAATGGTATAGTTGCCCCTTCCGAGGAGGTGGATGCATTATTATGCTCCGCCACGCTCAGAGGATCTCCAGACGCTTGCAGGCGTCCTATTCATCTCCCAAGGCGTCGGATTCTAAAATCGGGAAGGGGCCAACTAACCACATCCATCACACTCCCTGGGCTCTGAGAGAAGCCCGGGGGGGGGGGGGGAGAGGGGGCATGAATTGAATATTGATTCTCATTCGGGGGGGGGGGGGGGGGGGGCTTGCAATGAGTTGGGCAGGGAATGACAATTTTTAAAATTGACCATTTTAAAGGGCATACAGCCACAGGGGGGGAATTGCGAGTGAATAGGGGCAGCGGGATAATCAGGACAATCAACAATGTTAGGGCCAATGGACCTAACCACGCTCTGCTACCATGTGATGGTGATGGAATGGTATAGTTGCCCCTTCCGAGGAGGTGGATGCATTATTATGGGAAGGGTCAACTAACCATATCCATCACAAATTTCAGCATGGTCAATAACGGTTCGGGAGAGGGTATCACTTTGTCATTTGCAAGCTTCATTGAAATTTCAGTTTCGAAAGTAGAATAGAAAAGGAATGAGGGATTGATACAGTGGCAGTGAAACGATAAGGGTTTAGAATTAAACCAATGACTTCCAAATACATAGTTTTATAGGCCCAAGAAAATAGAAAATATTAAGTTACCCGTTATTGGAAATGAACGTGATTATGAAAAATATAGCTGCATAGTAATGTTCCTTGTCACTTTGAGAATTCTTTCTTACTTCATGAGTATGTAATGGTAGATGTAAAATAATGATGAGCAAAAATTACAAGAAAAATCCTATTATCCTCCCAATAACTCCTGTGGCTATAACTAGTTACAAAAACCGTTTGTAAATTATTAGGCTTTTTTATTTAAGAACGATTTTATGAGTGTAGGAATTTGCATTATTGTGCCTTTCATTTGTTCTCTTTCGGCTTCTATCAAAATATTTAACGATTCAACGTACTTCTTGAAACTCTCTATTTCTGTGATACCCAAACAAATTGTGCTGAAAACTCTATATTGTGAAGTTTTGTGCGACGGTTTCAAGAAAAGACATTGCTCTTTACAAAGTTTCCATAGCTTCTGTTTATTTTGCGATAAGTGAGGTAAATTGAGTAATGCTTTGAAACGCAATGCATTCCCCACTAAAGCAGGATCAGAAGTCAAATAACCTAGTTTGGAATCTCTTTTGACTTCAAGTTTATCTTCTATGAGAGATATGATTTCGAAAGCCGAATAATAAGCCTGACCCACTGCTCCACTTTTGTCAGCAGGGGTTATAGAAAATATTTTCAAATGGTCCCTGATATTAATCCATGCAGTAATGTCGCCGTATGGGCTGATGTAGACTCCTCGACCGTACGGCCAATTTTCCGAAATAGGCTCATCCACACCTTCAGCTACCAAATCTTCTTGTTTCAAATCACTGAACACTTCTTTGTTTTCAACCACCTCGCTCAAACTATAATATGCCCCAAAATTCTCCCCAGACTCATCAATAAAGGTATTTTCTTTATTCTTCTTGTAAAAGATTGTCAAATATGCTGTCATGGCAACTTCAGACTTTTCTAGTTCAGACAATTTGAGATTCTGAGGAAGTGCTGCAACTTCTAAATTCCGAGAAATTTCCACAGTAAAACTTCTAAGAATAACTCCAGATGGGTCTAGGTTCATTTTAAAAAAGTATTCTTTGCTTTCGGTACCAAAATAATCCGAAGCTGGCTGTAGAGGCACGTCACCGTTTTCTTTTATCCCGTTAACTTCTAGTATAGTGGGTAAGAGGAGTTCTTCAAAAACTGCATAACTTTCATAATCCGGAGCTGACAGACCTGTGAATAATTTATCCCTTAATAACCGAGTTTTCCCCAAAGCCAAGTCTCTAACACCCGGTGTTATAACGTCCAAAAGACCATTGTCGAGGCGTGTGCTCCGTAATTTCATCTGCTGGTATATTTCGTCTCGAAGAATCCGACTTAAAAGGCTTCCAGGGGCACGCATTCTGATCAGGCGCAAGCAGGCATCCAACTTCGCTAGAAGCACTTGGTCATCTACGTCTTTGCGCGAGGAAACTTGATCGTTCTCAACTGAAACAGTTGGAACCTAATTTCGGGAACTATTTCTTGTTCTAAAATTGTTTTTACGATTCCTATAGAGGTGAACATTTCAATAAACATGCAACATGCAAATGGAAAATAGAAAAGAAAACAGCCATTACGTTTGAAGAAAAAAGTTATCATGCACACGACTTTACCTTTATCGGAAAAGCGGTTGAAATTCAGTCCACTTGTATCGACAGGAACAGGGCGGTTTTGGTACTCGTTGAGAAGCTCGTCTCTAGATAATTCCCCTTTGTTTTTGAGGTAGTATTCAGCTGTTTTCTCTTCCTGCAATATCCCGTTGATTGTCAAATCGTTTTTCATAAGTAAGAAAATTCCAGAATTGGTTCCCAAAACCCCAGGGACTATTGATACGTCATATGAAGGGTCCAGGGAAAAACGCTGCAAATTCTTTCACTGGGGTTTATTATTCAATTGGCTCGCGTTCATTATTTGAATTTCTACTAAGCTTTGGAGTGTGCGTGTTTCACAGGGTAGAGCGATTATTGAATTTCAGGAGATTTGCATAGAGCACGTAAATCTGTTCTCAACCTAAATACCTATTTGGATTGATCAGTTGATCATATTTGTGTGCCTCCTGAAATTCAATAATCGCTCTATCATTTGTGTGCACGCACACTGAAATTCAATAATGGGGTTTATTATTCAATTTTATTCATTTGAGTTGCATTCTATTTGAAACTACTAAGCTTTGGAGTCTGCTTGTTTTACAGGTGATAGAGCGATTATTGAATTTCAGGAGATATGCGTGGACCACGTAAATCGGTTCTCAACCAAAATACCTATTCGGATTGTTCAGTTGATCATTTTTGTGGGCCTCCTGAAATTAAATAATCGCTCTATCACCTGTGAAACACGCACGCTCCAAAGCTTAGTAGAAATTCAAATAATGAACACAAGCCAATTGAATAATAAACCCCAGTGAAAGAATTTGCAGCGTTTTTTAGATCATTGAACTCAGAATATTATGCTCTTCATTTTAGTAACTAGAAAAAGAGGAGAAACCGACGTAGTCGGAAGTTATAAGGCTTGGAGTTTTTGGTGTACAGGGAAAGAACCGACGATGTCACTGTTCCTTGACTGAACCCCCAACAGCGCAACAGGTGGTCCCCTGTAAAAATGTAGGTCTTTGGAACATGAAATGGCGCATGGAGACACCTAAAGAATTTAGGGACATGGTAAAAAGCTCAAGAGTGAAACCTACACCATTCTCAGTCGTGAATGTGAAATAACTCTTGATAAAAGACTGGAGATCCTTATTGGAGAAACATTATGGAAAACAATGTTTGTTCAAAATCCTGGAAATAAAGGAAATTTCTGTTTCCCATGACCATCTACGGCTGGTGAATCATCATTCATCGTTCAACGGCACTTTCTCATCCAGTGTGATTGGACCAAGACCCAATGAGCTGAACATAATGAAGCAAGGAGAATTTGAATTGCCCCTTCCCGCCTACAAAGGTAAGCATCGTTTGATTATACAATTCAGATTAATACAGAGATAATACATCACGCCATAGTTCAGATTGACATTCGTGGTTTTATTTTTCAGGTTCGCTATCAGTCTCATCAACCAAGTACCGCGACATAATGAGCCTCCTGAAATTTTGTGGCCCAGCTGCGGTCAAATTTTTTTCAAAACTTCGGCACGAGTGATGTTTGTAAGTATGGTCGAGCCCTTACTTGGAAAAAATGAGGTACTTTTTTTGTAAATCCTTTAAAATTGAATTCGATACCTAATGAATGGGAATGGTTTTCTTTTGATTCAGATGGTGAAAACAGTTCAAAATGCTACCAGGAAAAAAACACCTCTACCTACGTTCTTCAGAATTTAAAATTTCATTTTTGCTTGTTTTTCTTACCACTGTAATATAATTAAACGACGTTCGAACAGAAAAAACATGTTTTTTCTCCATTGGACGAGAATTGACATCGTCGGTTCTTTCCCTGTTTTTTGGGTGGTTTGCCTAGTTTTTTTGGAAGACAGGCGGGTCTGAAGATAAATGGTCCGAAAACGAAGGAAGTAAGAATTAACACAAACGTCGAGCACTCCCTGACTATCGAAGACAACCCCGTAGAACAAGTTGACAGTTTCACCTACCTGGGGAGTATTATTTCAACCCGCGGTGGTACTGATGAGGATGTCAGAGCCCGCATCAGAAAAGCGAACAGCGCCTTTGTTCAATTCTACCCACTTCTGGAGAAACCGAACTGTCTCTGGAAGAGTGAAGCTTCGCATCTTCAACACTAATGTTAAATCCGTAGTGCTATACGGTAGTGAGACGTGGAAGATGACGAAGAAGCTGGGATCGCAGCTCCAGGTGTTTGTCAATCGATGTTTGAGAAGAATCGTTAGGGTATTCTGTCCGGCCACGATTCCAAACGACGACCTTTGGAGAAAGACAGACCAAAAGCCCATCGAACTCCAAATCAAAGAGCGAAAGTGGAGGTGGATTGGCCACACTTTACGAAAGCAAGATGAAGCGATCGAAAAAGTAGCTCTGACATGGAATCCTCAAGGAGCGCGGAGAGCAGGACGTCCCAGGAAGAAATGGCGAAGAACAATCGAGGAAGATATTGAAAAAGTAGGAAAAACTTTGAACGAAGTCGTCAGGATAAGTCAGGATAGAGTGAGGTGGCGAAATTTCGTACAGGCCCTATGCTCATCCAGGAGCTGAAGGAACGAAGAAGAAGAAGAAGAAGAAGAAGCCCAGTTTTTTAATTTTTCAACAAGTGTAGTATTGTGGAACACTTCAGTAGATGTTTTAGTGCATAATGAGGATTATTTCAATTTTTTGTTTGCATCTAGTCAAACACAATCGCGTTTCAAACTTTCAAAATGAGTTTTCTCGTTTTTAAGAAAAATTGATTTAGTCGGTTTTTTCTCTGGACCCTTCATATTAGATTTGTTAAAAGCTAGGCATATTCAAGTTTCCAGTTTATTGAGTTATAGAGGGATCGATCATTGTACCTATACCAAATAGTCTTGTTACGCTATTAACACTTGGGGAAAATGTGGAGTCCGGGAAACAACTGTAACGGGTAGAACAATATTATTCTTGCAATGAAAGATAGACACTTACCTTCCTAGCTTCTGATCTTTTCCAAAAAAAAAAGTTGCTCTAACTATCTATTGGTTGAGACTTAACGGAAATGACTTTTCAAATATTTGTGATAATTTCTTCTAATTGGAATGGTATTCTTTAATACATAATTTTTGTTATGTCCTAGTTCGCTACAACGACATTACGTACATTTACACAAGTGAGAGAACTCAAGTCTTGGAGGGAGTTGTTTTCGGTTGAAAGCTAGAGGTAGAGTGACTAGAACCAGTACGATAACTAGTACTGGGCTACAATACAAGTGTTGTCCACAAATTACATTCACAAATGGCGCGGTGAAAAGTTGCTTCCAAAATGATTTTCAAGTCAAGGCTCTCCAGATGTGAATTTGATGGTAGAAAAATGATTATTGAATACTTTATTAGGGTACAAAAGAGATTATGACGAAGCATATCACTATTAGCTTGTAGAAGAAAAGTTTCAACTGCTCATCATTTAAATTACCGCCGCAACTAGAAAGAGCGAACTGCTATTATATGCTAAAGTGAAAGAGCAAACTGATATTATATTCATATTAAATCAAAAATAGTTTTATATGAATGCCGTGGGAAGCAAGCTTTTTAGCAAACGACGTACGCAGGGGTGCCCACAGGGGGAGGGGGGGCTATGACGCACACTGCGTCATTTAAATTTTTGGTGGGGGGGGGGGGGGGGGTTAAAAAAAATTGGGGGGGGGGGGGTGAAGTTGATTGAAACAGAGCTTAACGTGACGGCATTCAAAAATATATTACGTACGAAAGAACGTAAATAATAATAAACTGCTCTGTAAGTGGTTTATACAACTTGACTCTCCTTAGCAACCAATAGTTGTTCCGTGGAAAGATAAGCAATAAGTCGAGTTGAAATTATCAAAAACAGACCCAGATCAGCTGTGGGAGGATCATGGTTGTCCAATCTAATGGTTCTAGCAGCAGCAAAAGTTGTATCTGAGTCTATCTCTAATGAAGAAATAATTTGAAGATTTTCTGTTTCCTCATCCCAAAAACAAAAACTGCTATGAAGGGCTTAAGGCGATATATTTAACAAGCACAGAAGGTGCCCAGATAACTCGCACATGGTCTCAGACTACTAATTTAAAATGTTTCACTTCAAAATGTCAATTTTTCTATGTATTTTACGATATTATTAATATTTGTTTTGGGTACCAACTCCCCAGTTACCTACATAAGTTCACATTTGCCCGTAGAGTCAATAGGGAAGTTGAAAACAAAACATTCATTCATTCATCCAAGTTGATGCATAAAATTGGATCCATTTTGCATAAAATTCTGTTTCAAAACTACTTCAATATCATAAGAGAGCCGAAGACATGTTGCAACTTTTCGAGGTACAACTATGGACGAACTATGGCGAGCAAAGCGACATACAATACAGTTGATTTATTGATCCTCGTAAGAAAGACGGATTGCAGAAATTGAATGTTATTAGTTCCTTATTAAGAAAGCAATGTACCTGAATCCATTTATAGGTTGAGCAATAAAAAAGGGTGGACATTTTCGATAGTACCCCAATTGGGAATTGAAATAATAGTAATTAATAACTCGACTCACATTGTCAATAACGCTCTTGTCTGCTCCCAAGGTGACCAATAACGAGTAGAAATGGCCGTTGTCTGGCAGAGTGGCTGCGTAGTGAAGAGCGGTCCGACCCCCGGCATCCTGGGCGTGCATGGTTTCAGGGAACCTACCAGCAAGGTATCTCAGAACCTGAGACAAAGATGGTAAGATGCACTTTATTTAACAACAATTTGTCATGGCTTACCCTCCGTGTCTATCCAGGAAGTGAAAGTTATATCAGTTATATTAGGGAGGTGGAAAAAAACCAGCGTTTGAATGTTTTTTAATTCACGGAGCTAGTCCGGCTACCCATAGGTAGACTTGATTCCAATCTTGCCTATTCCTCCAGCAAAGCTCTTGCTACGATTTCCGTTATAATGTGAATTTATAAGTAAGTAACACAGAAAAACAATCAGCTATTCCTACTGTCTAGGAAATAGTATGCATACAAATGGATTAACTTTAAAAGTTAATAGTTAGTGTTGGCGTAATTTTGCTCGCTACCGGCTTTTCAAGCAAGGAGTGGCCTGGGATGATTTTCGTTATGAACATTTTGATCATCAGACTGGCGTTTCCACTTTGAAGAGCCGTCGCCAAGTATCTGATTGTGTTTTTATTTATAAGTTATTACATAATAAAATAGTCTCCCCCCAATTGCTTCAATCACTTAACTTCCATGCACCGCCATATATCATTAGGAACACCGTAATATTTTGCTGTCCGTCTTCAACAACTAACTATTTATTTATTTAATTAATTTATTTAACAATCCCCTGCACCGAGCCGAGAGACTACTTAATAGTATCTCAAATCAAGATTTTGACCTTTTTTCTGATTCTATATTTACTTTAAAGTTGGCATTTCGTAAAAGTTAATTTTCCTTTTTCGTTATTTTACTGTAATCTTTAGTTTCTTTTTCTGCAAGCATGTTTCTTTATCTATTTTTCATGAATAATTTTTACCTTTTACTTCTTTGGAAAAATGTCTTTTTTTTCTAATTTTCTTATGTCTGGAAATAATAATAATTTTTTTTTTTAATTTTTATGTAATTTCTTGTAATTGGGCCTTAGCCCGTGTATATGCAATAAAATAAAACAAAAATAAAACATGTGAAGAAATAAAAAATAACTGAAATAAAATACAAAATTTTCAAAGTGAGTTGGGCTATTGAATATACAGGGTGTCAACAAAACAGGTCTGACGTACTGAAGGGGTCGATTCTACAACTAATTTGCAACAACTTTTGCCTCATAGCAATTTTTTTTTAGAGGCTTCGTTTTTGAGTTATTTACGATCTAAGATTTTTTTCGTGTTTTCGACCTTATCTCCTATAAATTGCTATAACTCCCTCAATTTACAAGATAATCTCAAATCTGAGTACACCGTTGGAAAGAGCAGTAAATTTCCTTTCGGATTGATGCCTCACCTTTCCCGAAAAGTGAGGTTTGAGACATAAAAAAGCTCTCTGAAAAGCTAATTTTACTTAATTTGGGAAACCTAGAGTTTTTTCAATCGGAAATTGAACTATGAGAACCAATTTTTTTTAAGATGCAAGAACGGTAAAAACTGCGCTAAGATCTCACTTTTCCAACGGTCTAGTCAATTTTGTCCTTAAAAAATTTTCCTGGGGAGGAAATTGAGTTTGAATGCTGAAAAACATGAGCTTTTCGAGAAAAATCGGGTGATTTACATGGAAAATGACGAAATCAAAACTTTGGAAGTTGGGAGAGCTCAGTGATGGTACGGAGGGTGTTTCGTACCTACGCTGAATCGAATAGTGGCACTCCCAACTTCCAAAGTTTTGATTTCGTCATTTTCCATGTAAATCACCCGATTTTTTCGGGAAAGGTGAGGCATCAATCCGAAAGGAAATTTACTGCTCTTTCCAACGGTGTACTCAGATTTGAGATTATCTTGTAAATTGAGGGAGTTATAGCAATTTATAGGAGATAAGGTCGAAAACACGAAAAAAATCTTAGATCGTAAATAACTCAAAAACGAAGCCTCTAAAAAAAATTGCTAAGAGGCAAAAGTTGTTGCAAATTAGTTGTAGAATTGACCCCTTCAGTACGTCAGACCTGTTTTGTTGACACCCTGTATACTTAAGGCAGCAAAATTATTCGGAGAACGAAGTACACGCCAAAATTGTTGACATTGAACAGTAATACATGGTGCCCGACTAGAGCCCCCCCCCTTTAATGGTAACTTCAGCATTAAAAAAATAAAAATCATCTTCAATATTTCCTTGTAAGGATTTCAAAAATTACAATAACAAGCAGCTCGCAATGACGAGACCAAAAACCAGTATCAACTTTGCTTCTTTATATCAAAATCACCATTTTTTTCAGGTTTGAGATTCTTCACAAAATTTCATGAATATTTGGTCCTTCATTCCGTATTTTTGGTCACGCGCAATCCATTCAACGAGCGGGCAAAGTTGACTAGTCACCAAGATTGCGCATACATAGGTAAACGTTCGCAAACCTAATGTGTGATGCATGCAATTTGTTTTTCAACTCTGATTTGTGTAGTGCTTTCCGTTTTTTCATTTTAATGAATTTGAACGTTGTAACAGCCGCAAATGTCGCAATTTTCAGTGGTAAATTTTCATGTTCAACAGTGTGTGGGGGCACACATGAATTTTCACTATTTTCAACGCTGATCCGCATAAATACATGAGCATTTTGATAACTTCTCATCTTACCTTACGCTCTCGTCCACCGCGGCTCTATATAAACTCGTTGGGAGTGATTTAGTTGTCTCTTGAGATAGCCACTTTATCAATAAAACGTTAAGACCCCGGAAAAACGGGTTGCACCTGGACGAATCAGCGTTGAACAACAACGAAAATTCCTGTATTTCATGCACACATTCTGGAAGATAACGATTTATCACTTGAAACTAAGAAATTTTCGGCTGTGAAAGCGTTCAAATTTAGTCAAAAGAAATAAATGGGTAGCGGGTCGTGAATCAGAAAATTAATGAGTCACACTTGTGGTTTGTTCGTTCATGTCTACACGATTGTGAGACTAAACGTGTTTAGTATGCCCGACGGAAAATATGAAAACAGTAGTTTTTTGATAAATACTCAAAGTTTGATCTTCAGACTAATTTTTCGCCTTTTAAGTCATGTTAAAATTTTCTTGTTTTGCCCTGAAAAGATTTAATTAAATTTAATTCAATGCTCATTTCAGCAGTGCATTGAACAAAATTGATTTTAGAGAGTAGCTTAAGGGGAGTGGAACGCATTTTAGTGACATAAGGTCGGAAACATGGAAAAATCATGAAAGTGAAATAACCCGGAAACAAGACCTCTAAAATACAAGTCTTGGAGCATTTTTTTTTTTTTTTTTTTTTTTTTGGAAATTACCTATAAAATTGATTCTTTTTTTTATTTATTATTATACTATACCCTGTATAGAAATAAATATATTAGTCGGACATTTGATGGAATACTTACACTTGTTCTCCCAAAAAGTGTTGCTACATGTAGAGGTGTCGGCTTGAGGGGGGTGCTGTTATCTCGAGCTACAGCGAACTTGCGCCGGTCCAGGGCCGTTTGGACTCCTCGTAAATCACCTTCCCTTGCAGCCACGTGAACTCTCTCGATCTTGGACTAAAGATTCATGAATAATTATTATCAGTGTGTGGCATAACTTTCATTGCTTCCCATGACAAGAAAGGTATTTAGGCCAATAATTGTTGACACGAAAAGAGAGATATTTCATTGTTTAAGCCCTATCAAATGCTGAATTCTAGAATTTTATTACTTCCCCCAGCGTTTAGCCTCTCACCTAGTGACACTTGACAACTCGATTTCAAAAGGAACTCTTAAAAAAAGAGGCAAATGCAACTTTATCACCTGATGCTATCCTCATATGATACTCGGCGATTTTCACAATGTGCAAGAACGTTCACATTCACATTTGTGCTCACATCTTATTTTCGTTTTTCTGTCAAAGTAGGGAGAGCGAACGAATGAACGCAATACGGTCCGGGTGGGCTCATTCGAGTCTTTGAAGGCACGACTATCGATAACGAGCCAAGGAACAATAGGGTTACTTCAAAAGCTTTCGTTAACTTCATTTTCCGTAACGTACGTCAAGAAGTTTCGGAGAAAGCTCCGGACGGCGGACGGATGAATTTTTTTATTCGATCTTAGGATTGTACACTTCTTGAAACGTAAAACGACACAATTTGAGGTGGGGGGGGGGGGGCCTCAGCTAAGTTTCCTTTACATGGTGATGGTCGATTTATTGTTGAAAATCTGGTTCATTATTGAAAATGATTCACCAAAATACTTCATTAGGCACACCAGGAAACGTTGTCTTACCAAACACCTAGTTTTAGTTGATTTTGCAGCACTGAATCTGATGAGTATAGTTACCTGACTATCAGTGAGTACTATATTGGTTAGTTCACACATATAGTTATATTAAGAAAATGTCAGTTTACTGGGTATCTTCTGAGGCAATTTCTGTTATCTATGAAATCAATCTTTGTGAAGTTAGCTGAGAGAAAGAGAGTAATGAGGTCCAACGGCAAATGCACGACTTTATTTAGAACCCTGTATTTCACTTCATCTTGGGCAAGGGAAGAATGGTTACCGTTCCGTGGTAAGCAGAGAAGTCCTGTTGGGTCCAAACATACAATATTATATATGTTATTCCCTGGTCACAATTTTAATTATTGAAATCATGTTGCCAGAGAACCAGCTCCCATTAATCAAGCAACAAACAACAAGCTATAAAAACTTGAAATTTAAGATGGTTGTGCTTGTTTCAAGTACAATTACAGAACTGTCGCGACGTACTTTTTTGATCAGTTTTCTTCTTTTTTTCGTTGCTTATGATGTCAAGCTTTTTACAATTTCAAGGGAAAAGTAATGATTTAAACCATACAATGATGTATAAGGGCAACAATAGACTGAGATTACGTGAAGGAGAATTGGAAAGTATGTCGTGTACGTCCGAATATCAAATACAGAAAACATACCTTGTACAGCAGTGTGACAATGATGCTTCTGTTACCGCAAAAGAGTGGATAAAGTCTGCAATACGTAATGGCTACGTCATATCGACCAGGCTCGGAGGTTCAATATGAAATTATTAAGGAGATAATCGATGGATGATCGTGCCATCTAAACACGGCTGATCGTTTGACCTTGGGTGGTTTCGTAAACGCTCGTGACCTCATATATTTACTTTTTTCTTCGTAAGCGTGCTCTCGCCCCTCACTTATGCATAGAGTCACCGATAATGAAGTAACTCGTATTTGTACGGGCAATTCATTTGTTTCACAGAATATGAAACGAACCCAACTTGAGGTTTCAACTACTCAAAATGTTTATTTTGTACATTGTTAAGTTTGATTTGATCTATATTAACGGATGTGTATACAATTTTCTACGGGAGGTTCATTTTCTAAACTCTGGAAATACGTTTGGTAGGTTTTGCTTTATCTTGTAATACGACTATTGTATTCAGACTTGTAACAAAAAGTGTTTTAGGTCTAGCTTGTCTAGCTATTCCCCCTTCTCCTCCCAAAATGGTGATTTCTGGGGTAAAAAGGATTTTTTTTTTAATCAGCACGTTTTTTGACCAAGGATCTCGAATATGTAGAGTTGCGCAAGGCGCTTGTGGACAAATGTGCTCGATGGACACTGACATGATTTTGGTTTATTATTCAATAATAAACCATTGTAATCGCTCATGAAAAAAAATTGTAAACCCCCCCATGAAAATTTCATGGTTTACGTTTCAAAGGGTGTAGAATCCAAATCTGCAATAAAAAATTTTCCGTCCCTCCGCCGTAGGCCGTACGCACGATTTCTCCCAAACGGCTGGAGCAAAAGATCTGAAATTTTCAGGAAAAATCCATCTTGGTCCGACGACGCCCCAATTCTTGAGCCAGCTTTCTCACTCAATTTAAAGTGCCCTTTATGGGCTGTCAAAGTTTTGTAAAATCCCTAAAAACCTCAAAACAAGTCGAAGCGGTATAAATTTGTACCTATTTAAAGAACATACCATGAGGAATCGAATGAGCCCTTCCCCAGGTCCGTAGGTCAAACCATTCCCGATCTATGGCCCGATTTATAGTGCCAACATTTGGGTTTATTGGTTTATTATTGTTTGTTTGTAACCTAGTGATGTCCGGCCGATAGCGTCGAGTTGTAGTGAATGTGGATACTTTATTTTTTTTTTTTTTATATTACTTTTTTATTTTATATACTTTTTCTTTTGTTTATAGCCGATACACGGGTTGAAGCATTCTGATATGCATGAAACGCTGATAATATACAGGTAAATATTATTCAATATTATTACTGGGGTTTATTATTCAATATTATTACTAGGGTAAATAAGTATTCTTTCACTGGGGTTTATTATTCAATTGGCTTGTGTTCATGATTTGAATCTTGCTAAGCTTCGGGGTGTGCGTGTTTTACAGGCGATTATTGAATTTCAGGAGATATGCATAGAGCACGTAAATCGGTTCTCAACCAAAACACCTATTTGGATTGATCAGTTGATGATATTTGTGTGCCTCCTCTACATCAGTCTACCTTGGGCTACATCGTCTAAATTTGGATTTGGGGAAGTTTTAACGCAATACGAGTGCTAAAGGACTTGATAAATTATAGAAGTTTTTATTGTGGGGGGGTATTGAGGTTCAATAAAAAACGCTGCAAATTCTTTCACTGGGGTTTATTATTCAATCGGCTTGCGTTCATGATTTGAATTTCTACTGAGCTTTGGAGTGTGCGTGTTTCACGGTATGGAGAGATTATTGAATTTCAGGAGCACGTAAATGTGTTCTCAACCTAAATACCTATTTGGATTGATCAGTTGATCATATTTGTGTGCCTCCTGGAATTCAATAATCGCTCTGTCCTGTGAAACAAGCACACTCCAAAGCTTAGTAGAAATTCAAATAATGAACGCAAGCCAATTGAATAATAAACCCCAGTGAAGGAATTCGCAGCGTTTTTATTTTGCACAACCCGCACAGCGGGGACCCAATGACACGCAACGCTACCAAGGTAGCACTCCCCTGCTAAAATGGTTGGCTATGGGCAAAATAAATTTTGTTGTCGCCAACTTGGGTGTTTCTTCGCAGTATCTCAAATATGACCACGTTGCGTACATGTCGCGTTCATGTGCCCAAATATGAGCAACGCATAAGAAAGAATACTAATATACCTTCGAGGCTTTACATTCCAAGGCCATACTTACTATGAAAAATAATGTGATACTGATCTCTTCAACCTACAGTAGTATCGTCAAAAAATGCGAAACAAATTTTCTACAAAAGTTATATGTTAGGCCCACAACTTGTCATAGGAATGATATTTATGTTACATTAACTATTAAATTGTAGAACTTACAATATACTGGGGGATGTTGTTGATGAAAAGCTGAACGTCTGGATTATTGCTGGTCATATTGAGAAGAGCTGAGCCCCGTCCGTTGAGCACCATTTCCGCCATACTCTCCATGTCCCCCGCAAGCACCAGTTCTTCGGCAACGGCACGATCTTCTTCTTCTTTGTCGAAACGAACAGATAATTTCTATTAAATTTGTATTTAGCGTTGGGTAATCTAGTTTTACTTCGTAACATACTTTGATGGAGATATTTCATCAAAACAAATAAGCACTAAAGCAACAATGTCATCAACTTCAATCTTACCAATGATCAAATAACTGTTGACAATTGATGTTTACTTTTAACGAGATTTTTAAGAATCCAGAATTCAGAGGAAGCCCTCCATTCATCGTCTGTATCGTTGTAAACCTACAATGCTGTTTTCATCATTCGCTCACTAAGCATTATTCTAGTAAAAGACAGGCCTCGTCAATCGGAGACATTTTGTCTCATAGACGATCGGATAGAGCAACACCACCTGCAAGAGGTCTACACCCTTGTGGCAAGAGACGGTGTAAAGTTTGCCCCATAGTTGTCGAGGACGAGCTGTTCTCATCAGCCAACAACCCCAACTCGTACAAATGCAAAGGATCGGCTGAATGCCAAACACCAATGCGTGTGTACGAGTTGACATGTAAGAAATGTCCTGCATTCTACGTTGGCAAGGCTGAGACAGCTCTAAATCTCAGGGTCAACAACCGCAGGGCATCAGTTGTCGGAAGGAACGCCGATTTGCCTGTGAGCCGTCATGCCACAGCGCATGGCGAAACATTCGATGAGTGTTTTGGCATCAAAATTCTTAAGAAAATGAAACCTGAAGAAAACAAAATTATGCTGCTTCACTCGGAGAAAGCACATAGCAATGTGTTGGGTGCGTACGATCCTCCAGGACTAAATATTAAACGTTAACAGGGCAACAACATTTCTCCACGGCAAACAATCTCTCCAGATCAACGCCAAAATTTCCCATTACAGTTATTTTTCTCGTACTTTGAAAAAGGCTAAAAGCCGAAATATAAAAATTAGTATTGTTTTGTGAATTGTTGTTGCTAAAAAATTTTGTAGATATATATATATATCCAAGTGTATGAGTTTGTTATGAACTACGCTGAAAGAATATCTATATAATCAACCTTAAGAATTAAAACTTGTTAATTTTTAATAAGAACAATCAGCAACCGTTGCTTACCTACCTTTTTTTTTTTCAAAGAATGTTGTTTGATCAAATGTTTTTTTCAACTGGAACTAGTTTAATTGCCCCTGTAAAGAAATTGATGCTTCCCATATTGCAATTTTGGTTTTTGTACTGTAAATATTTTTAAAAAACTAGGTGATTGAGTATCGTGACATGAATTTCTATAAAACAATAAAAACGTTAGGTTATCAGATATTTTAATAAGAACAATCAATGTGAAAATTTTTTGTCAAAATCCGTTGCTTACCTAACAATTTTGGTTCCGTGTCTGTCTGTTGTCTGTGTGTCTGTGTGTCTTTTTTCCAATTGTTACGGGCAAAAGCGAAGTCCAATATTGATGAAATTTTCAGCCTTGGGGTGTAGATGGTCATCAATTTGTTTGATTAACTCCAGTTTTGACGATTGTAGAGGCCATTATTATGATCAAATCGGTGGAACTAATTTTTTTTCAGGGATTTTAGGGGTGTAGATGGTCTCTAATATTGGATCCATAGTAGCCTGCGCATGTAAACTTTGTTAGGATAACTGATGCTTTCGATGACATTTTCAGATGGTTTTCATGAATCAATTTTGCTTTTTGTGAAATGTTATTAATTTGCATAACTCCGGGAGTTCTTTTCGATGAAATTTTCAAATTGTGCGGGTAGGTGATTGAGTTCATCGGATGAATAGCATGCGCATTAAATAAACAAGCATTTCTATAAAAAATATTTATAGTTTGTTCAATAAACGTTGGTTATCAGATATTTTTTGAACGAAGTTCTTTATTCTCTATTTGTTATATTGTTCTTGGGCCTGATAAAGTTTTTCAAGTATTTTGAAATCATTGTCTGCTAGGTAACTTGTTTTCAACTCTGGGAAAGAAAGGAAGCTTACCTTTCAAAACTCCAATAAAAGCGACATTGTCCAATATTATTAGCCGCCAGGATGCTCACCCGTCTGTAATTCTGAATTTATACCCCTTGTGAATGAGTAAAAATTTCTTTTTTGAGGATGACGATTTGAGGCCAGATTATTATAGAACAATTTCGATTAATTGAGTAAATTTGTGATTTATACGGCATAGAACTGAAAATCGCTAATTTTTTTATCAATGAATTAGCTGCTAATAATATATCGGATCGCAACGAGCTGATGAAATGAGAAATAACACTTGCCTATTAGGAATGTTTATCATTCTAGAAAAATGAATCTTACATTAAAGATTTATTTATGGGTTTATAACATATGAATGAGGCCACAGTTTTTTTTACGATTTCAATTACGTGCTTAAAATTAACGGAAAGAGGTATGCTACTACCAAGCATTTCGGAACACATTATGGAATTCCTACCATCTATTACCTTGGAAATTACCTGTTTCGGTCACTGAAAATATTTCCATCAAATTAATGAAATTTTAGTTTGAACACACTATTCAAAGTTCAATATCACATCATGACTACCGTTTAACAGCTTATTCACGTCAGTTTTTTCTATCAAGAGTTGAGTAACGGTTGATCTTAAATTCGCACTGTGTTCTGGTGTTATCCTCAATACACAAAACTTTCTGTTCCATGAGCTACACGAAAATCCAGTGTGCTGTAGCAATGTAATATTTGCGGACCTCTTGAAAGTAAGAACCGTCTCCACCGATTCCATCATAGACCTCATTTCTAATGCATTAGGTCGGGCCCCGCAACTCATTTCCCGTTTCTTATTGGTCCTGAATTAATTCTTTACTGTCCGACCTTTTCCACTGAAGAGACTTCGAACGAGCTTATTTTAGAAAGGCTCTCATGGTATAGGTACTATATATAGTTTCGGTCTGTAAGTAATTTACAACGTTTCCTATAACTAATGAATTGAAAATGAAATGAGCTTTTTTAAATGTTAAACGTGAATAATGAGATTAAGTATATAAAGTTTGTATACACTGGTGTATAAAGAAGTAGATAAACAAAACTTTAACTACGTAATTAACACCTTCGTCGTGATCGAACCAAAAAATCATGATCTGTAACAAAACCACCACAGTCCTAGGTTTTTAAAAAATCTCTACCACTGTTCCAAATTTGCATTCACAAATAGTTTCTATTCAGTTTGTTCACTTCAATCAAGCTAACAGACCAATTGTCCTCGTTATACCAATATAGCTTTTTCAAGTCAGATTCAGAAATTTCTATTTCAGTTTTCCATTTCAATTTCAGTTTTTCCATTTCAATTTCAGAATCAAGCCATAACAGAATGTGATCAATTGTCCTCGTTATTTCAATATACCTATCCTACTGACGTCCATGAATGAATTCAGCGGTTAGGCAAAACCCGCACGACCGAGCGGTCTTGAAGGCATGGTAGAACTTCTGCGCCGTGTTGTTCGCTATTAGTTTGACTTCAATTCCAGTTCAACTTTCCGCCTAGTTGTTTATTATTTTCAACTGTATTGACCTTGGTGCTACATAATATATCGCTCCTCTTCCAAAATTGAAAAACCTTGAAACCACCCTTCTCCATATATACAATAGGGTTATATGGGCCTACAAGTGTGTGGTACAGAAAATCAAGTTAAGACACGAAGGAAATGGAAAACAGGATGAACTTTTTTTTGCTGATTTGCCTATGTCAAATGTATGTAGAACAGTTACTGATAATGGGGACATTTTGCGTTGTCAAGAAATGAGGTGCTCGGAACCTATCGCTATAGGAACGTACTAGTGCAGTTGTGTAAAAACATGTTCATGTTATAATGTTGAGACCTGGTGGTTCATAGGCTCTCAGATCATTACTGTGAGCCGTCTCAGATTGCAGCAGCTTCGATGCGCCTTCCCCCTGTCACAATTCTGACCTCCTTCACCCTAAGGTTATGGAAGATGGCATGACGGCTTACAAGGAGATGCGGATCTTGAACCACAACTGAATGCCTGAGCTTGTTGATAGTCAAATTCAGTCCAGTCTCCGATTAGCCGCATAAAACGCTGAGAGATTTTTACAGAACAGCTCGTGTAACCACATTGCAGATTGACAGTCTACCGAGCCATTACACCTGTATGTGTGAGGAGAGGTGGGCGAGTGCATCTTCGTTTTTTTACAAGGATGTAATCCTTTTGTAGAATGATCAGGGATTGTCGACCTCCTGCGCTATGTGGAGCTATTTTTTCTACTAAAGCTATTTTCCTATGTATAGAAGCGAATTATAAGAACTGCAGCCTGCTACTTAAAACGCCAAGAGTGGCATTCGACTGACGAAACTTGATGCCCATTGTTATTAGTATGAAATGAGAAAAAGTAATGTAGAAAAAGATTAGGTGTAATATGCTCAATGTTTTCTGTATTCTGTTTGGTCTGATCAAATTGTGATTCATTACCATCCCCAGTCGCTCACAATCAATTTGTCAATTATTTAGTGCACCAACCTCCATGCTTAAGCTCCATAATACATATTTTCTGGTTGATCTAAAATGTATTATCTCATGAAATCTGTACCATTTTTACACGGGATTAATTTCTTACAAAACCACTGCGGATCACATTTAGTTACAAGTTGTTTGATATATTCTACAGAGGCATTCAGCAATCATTCGTGCTTCTGGAAGCTTGGAGTATGTGTAAAGTTCCTGTAATTATAACCTAAACATTTTAATTTGAGAGATTCTGCTTTTAGTTTCAAAGCTTTGAACTTAAGCAATTAATGTGACATTTTAACTACAATTTCGAAAGACGAAACGCAAAATTTTCTAAAAAAGTTCTTATTTATATTTAAACTTTTCAGCAATACAATTGACGGTCGATGTTGGGATTCTGTTGAGTGAATCTTTAGAAGATTTTGTATTACATGGTTTCCAGTTTTTCTGGATTCTTTACGCCGACATCTCACAAGACTTAGTGACTTCTGTCCTTTCTCTTGAATGTATAAAATATCTACTCTAAATGAGACAAAACGAATTAGGAATAGTTTTGTTCTTCTTTAATCTTGAAAGTGAATGAAGTTTTCAAATTTCATTGAACAAACTTTGAAAGATCTGCTGCCATTGGTCAACACCGATTTGGTCATTTCAAGTAAGTTTAGAGTAATGCCATAAACATTGGATAGAATTGAGAGCCATTTGGGTTTTTTTTAATTTCTCCGCTAGAATGCAGGACGCAGTATCACATTCTGGAATACTGTTGACTTCTTATTTTCAATGTTCCGAAAACGTGTTTTTATTTTTCCCTTAAATTTCATTAAAGAATTCCCAGTGCACATTTATAAAGTCAATCAGAATTCAATTCGAAATGACGATTAACTAAAATATGTACAATTTATCAAAAAGTATAAAGCAATAAAACTAAATCAGAATTATCTAAATCGCTTCATGCAAGTACCTTTGTCGGTACTTCAACAATACTCGTACAAGCAAATAAGAGTTGTTTTGACTGCCTTTTTATTTAAAAGTATTTTTTCTACTTCCTTCCTTCACAGTGCTTTTCAGCTTTTTAGGCCGATGCATTGAATATTCGAGTGCACAAGACCAAATAGCATGAATACGTACCTATAACGTATTAGGTAATGGTATTCAAATCGACCTTTGGGAATTGATTGCAAAATAGGAAAAAGCTTAAAATATTGGGTGTCGCTAGAAACTAATGTTATCAGCAAAGAGACACTTCAGAAGCAAACTGTTGTCAAAACATTGATTTTCCTGTATTTATATTTCTTACTTTTGGCCCGATCGATTAGAACCCAACCTCCAACCCCGTTGAATCATGAAAGACAGTTGATTAAAAAATTCATGTTTATATTTGTCAATTAATTTTGTACAGAGCCCTCAATTCGACAGCTCTTTGTAAAAAGTCTGTCGAAGAATTTTGGGTTATCATTTTCAAAAATGAACCTTTTTGATCGACCAAGAAATCAAAACTTTTAACCGCTCCTCAAAATTAGTTGTTTTACGTTTCAAGATGTGCAGAATCCGAAAATTGAATAAAAAGCGCGAAATTATTATTCAGAGGTTCAATATTTCGGTATTAGAATAACCCTTCTACATAAACTAATGATCTATATATATTAGACGTAATCGACGGTACATGATGTAAACTCGGCGCCCCCACCTTCTTATTGGTTTATTATTTCCAAAAATGAACATTTGTAACCGACTAAGAAAAACATTGTCCTCTCCCCTCTCGAACATTGTTGGTTTACGTTTCAGGACAAGTAGAGTTCAAAAACCAAATTTGAGTGGTCTCATTCGATTCTTTGGGACTTCTAAAAGTCAATCACAAGGTATTTAGACGCACTGATCAGCTGAAGGACCCTTGCGGCTTTTTAATCGTTCGTTTTTAGTTGGTATACCTAGCTCTTTTTATGGCACCTAAAACAATATATGGAGGCCGGATTAGCCGAGTTTAGATAATGTACCAAAGACTACGTCTAATAAACTAGGATCAGTGTGGAAGGGACATTTTAATATAGAAATGATAAACCTCTGTGTAATAGTTTGCACCGTTTCAAAATCGGAAAGCGAAAATGTGATCAAATTTCAAAACTTAAAAAGACATATTTAATCTTCATCCTTCATGCTGGATATTCAAAAGTTTTGATTCCAAAATGTGAAACGGTAAAATATTGGTTCATAACAAAAAAAAAAGACCAAATCTCAATTTCAAAAATGAAATACTTACCATTTGATTATTCGGCTATAATGCCGCGCTGCGCTTTTCGGATTTTTTGTACATGGGAGTCCCACTTACTGTGGCAACACTATTTACGGAAGCCAATTTTATAAAGGCAAACTCCTACTGTACCGTATTTTCTGGTTTCTCATGATTACGTTACTCCTATATCTTCACAAAACTGAAAGTTGTATAGTAGGGTGGCCCTTAGCACTGGGGTTTTTCTCTAAACTCAAAAAATTACCTCTCCCAACCTCGTAACTTAGTCTCTGGTATGAAAAAATAACTCCATAAAAATTTGAGCTCAACAGGTTCAGTTTAAAGCGTGCCCCAATCCCCTAATGCATCAGATTTCATCAAAATCATTAGTGAGCTCATATATGCCATATCAAATAAAGACCGTCAACCAAAAAATGCAGACCGTCAACACCCAACTCTTTAAGCAGAAATTTTTACAAGAAAAACATTGCCGGGAAGACTACAGAGAACTGCTCGAGTTAGCGGTAATTTTCCTCGGAGATGTTCCACCTCGTGGAATCAAGTTTCGCATACCAGGTGCTATTAGTCATGCTCGATGGATGGCTAAAGCAATATATGCACTTAAAATATACCTGTTCAGGGATCAATTCAAACTGACAAAAAAAGAAGAGGACGGTCTAAGGAGAATTTGCATTTTTCCAACACAGATTCATATAAGAGTTTGGTTTTTAGCCCCCTGCGCCATCAAAGCACTATCTGAAGACCTGAAGTTTTTACGAAACATTATACGATACGAATCAACTGATCCAGAAATCAGTCAATCAGCCGCGAGAAAATTCAAGAACCACTTGTGGTACCTCTCCCCAGAGAACGCAGCTTTCGCGTTTTTTGATGAGGAAGTGCCACTTCACGTCAAAGAAAAAATGGTAGGTTCCTTACCACTTGACGAACCTGACTTACAAGAGGAAGGTACTGTCAAAAGGGTTATCATGAAAGATCAGGAGCTGAAAGACGTTTGCGACAAAGATTTATCTTCGTTTATAACATCAGAATCTCCGAAGTTTTTCACGAGATTTTCGATTGACAAGGCATTTTTGCGGAAGCATCCCTCTGGTTGGGGAAACGACGAAAACTATAAAAAAGGGCTACAGCTATTGGAAGTCAATGATTTAGCTGAGAGAGGGATACAATTGATAGAAGAGTACAACAACATCCTCACCAGGAATGAAGATGAGCGGCAGTACGTACTTCAGTTCGTCAAAGACTACCGGAACAAGTATCCTTCTTCGACCAAGATCAGCCTAACTAACTAACTAAGAAATGTAAGCACTTGTTCAATTATAATAAAAATAACGTTTTACCACAATAAAGCTCCAGTTATATTTGGGTTCGAAATGAGTTAATTCAAAAAATCTTTACTCGTTAATTCCAAAATTTCATACCGTTTTATGTACATCACACAAGGGGATTGGGGCACGCTTTAATCATGTCCGATTTTAATGAAACTTCACAGGATTATGTTTTTTGTGTACTAGACCAGTTTTAGGGGTTGGGAGGGGGGAACAAAAAAAGTCGGTAAATAAGGGCCAACCTATTGTATAGGGCTCCTAATTTACGTTTGTTGAAACCGACAAATTGGAAGTAAATATACTTTAGTGCTTAGAAGAAACGAATGTCTTACCTTCTTTATCTTCCACGGCCTTCTGGTCATCTGCCTCCTCCTCCTCCTCCTCTTCCTCAGGTGGAGCTGGGGTTATTGCAAGTATTTCGGCTCTGCTACCTCCAGCAGATCTTGTCGTTACAGGTCGGTCCAGAAATTCCGAGCCTTCATCATTATTTCCATTCTCATCTTCTTCAGATTTCTCATTCTCCTTCTCATCTCCTTCATTCTTCGCGAGTACATTGTCTGGTTCCTTATCTTCAGATGATGTGGATTTGTTTCCCTCATGGTCGGTTTGCGACCTTGATGTAGATTCACCATCTGCTTTTTCAGTGAGGTCTAACCCACTGTTACGTATCCGATCTAAGTCGTTAACTGCTTCAGGCGTTGAACTGTCTACACTTGTGCTAACCGCGACTTTTCCTCCCGAGTGACCTCCTAAAGGCAAATTTTCATTAGCTTCTTCAGTTTTGTAATCTTCATCTTCCTCCTGACTAGATTTCTCGGTCGATGGCCTAGTTATATTCTGTTGCAATCCATCCCCACTTTGTCGAGGTTTCGGAGTACTTTCCAAGCTTTTTCTACTTGAAGGTCTGCTGTTCAATACTGGCGAATTCAGCAAAGCATTTCCATCAATAATCTGTCCATTGGATTCGTCGGCACTTATATTTTCGTCACCTTGAGATAGTTGAATATCATCAACTTGCTTTGGGTCATTTTCTGGGACATATTCATTCTTGTTTTTCTCTAACTGTTCTTGAAACGGTGAGAGCGAAGTTTCATTTTCGCTCTCTTTTTTCATTTCATTTTCATTATTTTCACTTGTCTCATTAAAATCTTGCGTGCTTCCAAAAGCATGGTTGTAACCTTCAACACCGATTTCCTCTTTTTCTGACCTGACACTTTGTTCTGGTACTATGTTTATACTATCACTATTTGTAGAAATATTTTGATTATCCCCTCCTCCTGTGCTACCAGTCTCAACTGTTTCAAGAATTTCATTCACTTCTTTTCCATTGGCACCGACGTGTTGGGTTATCCCAACAACTTTCTCAAGTTTACTATCTTGAACACTTTTGCTTGTATCAGTCTCTACTAATGGCTGATCGTCAAAATTAAGCATTGCTCTATTTGCTTCATGTGATTGTTCACCAGTAATTTTTTGATCAACAATTTCTTGCTGGTTCTCAGAATCCACTTCTACTTGATTCCCACTTACTTCCTCATCGGTCACTTGAATCAGAGAGTCTGCAGATATGCCTTCATTATCGACAGGAAGTCGGGTAAATGAATTTTCTTGAGACGGTTCTACTTCTCCATTTTCGACATTTATCATTCTACTTTCAGAAGAATCACCATCCTCATTTCCGCTGTCCGTTCCATTTATAGACTCTCCGGTCCCGGGAATGTCAGAACTAAAGAGTGAGGTTGTCAAGGTCATGGTTTGACCAAGCCTCGCTCCGCTGATCTCCTCCTCTTCTGAAAAGAAGAAATGCTGCTAGAGAGGTCGTGGACTCGAGGGAGAACAGAAGGACGAACAGGTGCTTGAATAAGACGTTTCAAGAATGCCGTCGCACAGCGAGGTAAGGACACTCTTGCAAGGACACAGAAGGCCGTGTGCTGAAACGACGACTTCAGGAAACGTGGTATTGTGCAAGACACTCAACAACGTGCTGTACACACATCACACAAGTGTAAAGTCACAAAACACTGGGGAGGAGTGCACAGGTGCTGGGGGAGTTTAGTTACCATTCACGGTGTCGCTTAGAGGCGTTGATGTATTTTCTATGGAAGGATTTGCCTCCGAGCCCACCCCTTCGTCATCCGAAACACCGAGGGCTTCTGTTTCATCTTTTTGTTCTACTTGTTGATCATTCAATTCTCCTTCCGGAGAAGGTTCAATTTCAGGAGGTTTTTCGGCAACTGGTTCATCTTCCTCTTGTTTGGTAGATTCCACTGGTTCCTGATACATAAAAATGAACTTGAAATAATTACATAATTTTTTATAAGCGTGTTCCCATCTTAAAACACATTACTGGAAATGGGTAGAGTGCAAAAATTGTCTGAGAATTACATCACAAATATACATGACATTTGGACCGTACGTTAGTTGTTAGAACTTGGTCTATGAATTTGCAAAGTTTTTGAAAATAACTTTAAAATTACAGTTTAAAATAGTTTAAATAATTTTTAAAATTGACGTAAAACGAATTTTTTCCAAATTTAGCGCTTGACCATAAAAACCAGATGTAACTTCAACTTCTCAGGAATAACTTTTTCAGAATCTCAGCAATCCAACGATATAATAAAAAAAAATTGCAGAAGGAGGGTTTTTTCGTAAAGAAATGAAGAACATTTGAATGAAGAAAAACGTGGGTTTTTTACAACATCAACTCGTTACAAAAAGAGGGGAATTCTGAACATTCTGAATTGAATGGTGACTTCACTCTGAAGAGCTGAATCAGCAGTTTTGAAAATATCAATTAGAACTCGGGTGACCTAACGTCAAAGCCCTCAACTTTTCCTTAGAAAATTTCATTGTGCAATATTTTTTCCTTCTACCGTTGAAAAGCTGAGATTTTATAAACGTTTCCTGGGAAGTGGGAGTTACAAAACTTGTTTATAATTAGCAGTAAAAATGTGGAAAAATTAAGTTTGTTCATACATTTTCAGAATTAGGTGTTTGGATTAATTATCCACCTTCCTTCATGTTGAAATAGTCTAATTAAACCTTAAGAGGTTATAAAGTTTGAAGCTCTTTCCAAAAGTGTCAGCAACAGAGGTTTTCAAGAGTAGTTGAAGGGAGTTTTGGCCATTTCAGTCACTTGAAATCGGTAGTTTAATAAAAAACTTAATTCGTCAAAAAGTCGGAAAAACAGCGAGTTTTTGATAAAAATGCAATTCTGCCCTTTATTGTGAAAAATGGGCTTTAGAATCGATCCTAAGAGTTGAGTAGACTCAAGTCGGTTTAACCCATTATAAATAAATAAATGAACTCGAATATTGAAATGAGAAAACCTTTACATCAGTAGGTAAATCGTCATTTACAACTGGATTGTATTTATGTTAATATGTGATTTAACTCACACCCATGAAGTTTCCTACCCTTAATGTGAGCAAAGGGATTGATGCAGTGATCTGGGTGGGCTCTTCCGATTTATTGAAGGTATATGTACCTAACAATTATAAAAAGGCTGTAAATTATTACACAAAGTTTCATTTTTCATTAGATAACCTTTCCATATAAATGACATACCTATGAACATTAGACATATGCTTCGCTAGATGATCTAAACTCGGAACTTCCATGAATCTTAATCGTATCTAAATATAGAAAGATTAGGAAAGAAATTAGCCTCAAGGATCATTCAGCTGATTGCAATTGACTTCTGCAATGACTTTGTCTTAGATTTAACTTCATGAACACCGAAATGCACCAGTTCGTTTATACGAAACAAAAGCTGATATCAAATTTCCTACGATGATGTTATTTTCTGTTCATCGCGACAACGTAGAAATCCGCCAACAAAACAACTAAAAATTAACTAGATAAAATAAACAATCTTCAGTTGTCCGCAAACATATAAATAAGTTTTGGAAAACTCGACCGAAGGTAGCTAGCGGGGATGAAAAAGAGTACATTAGCTACCTTAGATCTGTCTCAACAACCAAAAATACCTCCCCCCTCTACCGCTCCTACGCCCCTAATCATAATTTCCTTCTTAAAACGCTGCAAATTCTTTCACTGGGGTTTATCATTCAATTCCATTCATTTGGCTTGCATTCATGATTTGAATTTCTACTAAGCTTTAGAGTGTGCGTGTTTCACAGGTGATAGAGCTATTATTGAATTTTAGGAGGCACACAAATATGATTAACTGATCAATCCAAATAGGTATTTCGGTTGAAAACCGATTTACGTGCTCTATGCATATCTCCTGAAATTCAATAATCGGTCTATCACCTGTGAAGCACGCACACTCCAAAGCTTAGTAGAAATTCAAATTATGAATGCAAGCCAAATGAATGACATTGAAACCAAAATGTAACGGCAAAATCCAAAATGGTAACCTCCTTTGCAGCTCTGATTCCAAATAACACATTTTTTGCACGTCTGAAACGTTC